>APFE030539031.1:8398-23947 GCA_000404065.3 Pinus taeda | reverse complement strand
ACCTTTACATGAGTACGCACCCATCCCTTGACATACAGAGCGTACAAGTACGCAGGTATAATGAACTTGGGATGCGTACACGCAGGTAAGGTAGAGAGAAACTGTGTACCCAGAGATAAACATGTTTTTTAATGACTTTCTCTCTTTCTTGAAGTTTGACATGGAGAGCAGAGTTATAAGGCTTGCCAAGGAGGATAGCATGACTGTTGATGGAGCCATACTAACTGCAAATAGTCATGGTGACAAATTTTAGTGTAACATGGTGTTTGTCAGTGAGGGGTCTAGAGTCGATGTTTAGGTAACTCCTTCTTTCCTACCTTTAATTGGAATTCTAGTATATGTTCATATTTTCTGGCATTTTGGGAGATTTCAGTTTCAATTCTTGGTCTTTTGATATTTTGGGTGTTATGTTCCTAGCAGAAAAACCCTTTATAGTTTTCTATTGTGTATTGCAATGGAGCGGGTATTGGGTTTCGCCCTAGAAAGCTTAGGGATCTGGTTTTTTTAAATTTCCTTGGTTGCAACTTCCATTAAAGAAAATTTGAGGTAAAAAATGGGCCTCAACACAAAAATGTACAACAAAAATCAATTTTATAAGAACGAGTAGGATTCAATATGATGATGTCAACCATGGAGGACGATTCACCATTTTTGGAGTAAAAAGATTAACAAAAAAAACTATTTTTTCAATTCGTATTTTCAACTTATATCCCTATGATTTTACTGAAATTTTGAGAGGGAGCACTTGTTGGATGTAGAATTTAATTTTTCATCCAAGGAGTCCCCATGTTGGATACTTTTGATGATCCCTATTACACGAAAAAATGTGAATTACTTGAAAAAATGTGATTGCAATCATGTTTTTTCAATTCTTTTACATTTTTCATGCAATAGGGTCCATCAAAAGTATGCAAAATGGTTACTCCTTGGATGTAAAATTAAATTCTGCATCCAATAAGTGCTCTTTCTCAAAATTTAATAAAAATCATAGGGATATAAGTTGAAAATACGAATTAAGGCTCTCTTGCTCAGGAGCTAGAGCATAGGAGGATTCTGGTATCCTCCTTCCCTGATCAACTAAGATGGGGTAAGAACACCGAAGGAAACTTTAACCTCAAAGAAGATAAATAGGTAGTAATAGGATTTAACTACCTCAACCCTAATCAAGTTTGGAAGAATCTTTGGCAAAGCCCCCACTAGATGAAAATAAAGTTATTTATTTGGCTAGTTCATCAAAGGAAAATTTTAGCTTGGGAGAACCTCCTAAAAAAAGGCTTCACTGGACTTTCCAAATGTTACCTTTGTGGCTCACAAGAGGAGATGATGGATCACCTTCTAAACCTTTGCCCTTTCACCTCTACAGTGTGGGAATGGGTGGCCTCAATCTTTAGGCACACTGATAGGGACAGGCTCAACATCCCCAACACTTTGAAGAATTGGAAGAAAAAATTCTCAGGGAATGAAATCATTAATAAAGCTTGGACTTTGGTTCCAAGATTTTTCATCTGGGATGTTTGGAAAGAACCAACTGATGACAAAATTGGCTCTTAAGTTGGGCTTCCGACAGGAGCATTCGTCTCTGTATTATCCTCAGGCCAATGGGAAAGTCGAAGCCGTGAATAAGTCCCTCAACAAGATCCTGCAAAGGACAATTGACAAAAATCGCTCCAATTGGCACATCATGTTATACCTGGCTCTCTGGGCATACCTAACCTCGGTAAGGACTGCCACCAGTTTTACACCTTTTTAGTTAGTTTACAGGCTAGAATATATTTTTCCTATTGAATGTGAAATCCCATCCCTTAAGTTAGCTGTTGAGCTTCTTCCAAAGACCTCTAGTCTCGAAGAGCGCCTAGTTCATTTGGAACATCTCGATGAGCAGCGTCGAGATGCCGCCATAATAAATGAGACCCATAAGAAAAGGGTTAAAACTCAGTATGATAAAGTTGTTTCTCTTCGAGTATTTTCTGAAGGCAACCTTGTCTTGGTCTATGACCAAGATAAAGACGCCTTGGGGGCACGAAAATTCAAGTCTATGTGGTATGGTCCCTTTATAGTAAAACGAGTTTTAGAAAAAGAGGCTTATGAATTAGTCAATTTTGAAGGGAACAAGTTGGCGGAGTCCGGAAATGGGCTCTACCTCAAGAAGTATTTTTCTTAGGTTACAACCAAGCAATGGCTTCTTTGTATATTTTGTATTTTTGTACATTTTTTTCGAGCATTTTTGTGATATCAACACTTTTTTTATCTGCTTTGGCTGGTGTTGATGGATGACTTAGTCTATTTTGGATTGACCGATGGTGCTAGTCAGCACAATCGGAATCTTGCTTCTGTTGCTTGGGTGATTTATTATCCATTTGTTCAGTTGATGGTGCCAAGGGGAGTATGTATTGGTCCTGCTTCAAATAACATTTCCGAATAATATGCCATTATTAATTTACTGTCCGAAGCTATTTCTTATGGAATTGATTCGTTGGTAGTGTATCTTGACTCACAGCTGGTAGTGTCACAATTAAATAACATTTATCAAGCTCGGGATCCTTATTTATATCACCAATTTTTTAGAGTGAGGGTGTTGCAACGATCATTTGTTTATATTACATATGTGCACATTCCACAATCTAAAAATTCATTAGCAGATTCTATCACTAATAAAGCATTAGATTGGCATATCAGTCATTCATCAAGTTAAAAACAAACATTAAAAATCGGGAACTATATATATATATCATAAAATTTCCCATGTATACATAAAGTGTTCAAAAAATAATATACAAAATCAGGACTAAATGCCCATAATCATGTCCAGTCTATCTATCGACCCGGCTCATGATGAGCGGCTAAGAAGGTAACTACTGCATTGGCCACACGTTGAAGTATGCGGACCCAGTCCCGTGGTACTCCTACCACGCGGTGCGGCATCTCCTCAGGTAGGTCCTCTATGGCTACCATCAATACTTAGTGAGTCAATCTCACCAAGTGTCTTTGGACTGCATATAAGACCCTCTCTGTCTCAGTAGTTGCCTCTTCAGCACCTCTTCCGTGGGAATCCATCTGGTCTCACTGGACCCACATCTAGAACATGATCATTTTGTCAGTATTTTGTCCCATCAAAAATATTTCTAAGTTCATTTCATATTTAAAAAACAAAAACAAAAAATCTTAAAAATTGATAAAAACTTAAAAAAGTGTTACCTATGTCTCCCCATGCTATGTTTGGTGGCAACACCAAGTCTAGATCTCCTCAGAAATCCATACCAGCATAAGGTTAGTCGTCGACTATGATGTTTGTTGGTCCCACCAGGAAAAAAATCATCATCGAAAGTCGTCCTCGGCATGTCCCTGCCTCCAAGGCATTTCATCAAGTCAGCCCACCTACCCATCTGTGGATCTCGCGTGCTGCTGATAGAGACAAATACCTTGGGATGTAGCCCAGGTACCTTCTCGAAGAAGAAGGAGCATAAAATGGTCCCATATCTAAAGTTTTTAGTGTGATTTTTCTAAATGGACATAAGTTGGCTCTTCATGGTTGTTAGAAGAGGTGTGCACCAATTGAACACAGTGGTTAGGCATTCCACTGCTAGGCTCATGGACACCCCTGAAGCCTGATGTAGTGAAGTTTATCTGTTTACCCTGGCAATGGTAAACAATAGAATCCTGAGAGATAAACTATCCACGTGTTTGATTGGAATCTGACTTCCAAACTTTTCTGGATGCCCAGGACAGTATATGTGTACATAGTCTTCTACTGAAAGACTACTACGTGTCCAGTCGGTTGAATGCACAACCTCCCCTCTTCGGGAGAGACCTGTGATAAATTAGATGTCTTCCACCTCAATATTGAGAGGCATCTGATGTATCATGAAGGCATCATCCTCCATACTCCAGTAGTGGATCAATAACTCAAGCAGGTGTGTGTTCACTTTCATGTTCGGCATTTTGAAGAACTTCAACAAGCCCACCCTCTTAATGCATCTAGTGTAGTTTGGTCATTCATTACCTCATTGTCAATTATGGTATACTCTCTCTCTCTCCATGTGATGGTCATCCTGAAAGGAAATGAGTTTCAACCATTATAATTTGATTTTGAATTTCAACTCACGTACATGCGGGTTCCCTTTACACACAGTCGCGTGTAGGGTCATCGTATACACGAGTTGGTCATAGCCAACCTCCATGTGCACAGAGTTAGATTTTTTGACAAGAATTTGCATAGTCAAATCTTAATTAAAACTTCAAAAAATCGTTACAAATCATTGCAAGTATGGTTTGAGGGTTACCTGGTAACTTTGGCACGATTTAAATGGTTGAATTCTTCAGAGGCAAGTTTGCTCCTTTTTGATCCACAACTTTTTTCCAAATGCAAATGAAAAATTTGTGAGTCTAAAAGTCAATATATAGCTTTGAAATTTTAGGATTTTTTCTCAAAACTTGATTTTTCGTCTCATGAATATTTTGACTTGTGGGCTTTGATTGTCGAGAATGGGTTAT
This sequence comes from Pinus taeda, assembly GCA_000404065.3. NCBI lineage: Eukaryota > Viridiplantae > Streptophyta > Pinopsida > Pinales > Pinaceae > Pinus > Pinus taeda. Next base: position 19,456 of record APFE030539031.1, on the reverse strand, counting down.
TGTTTCAGGATATTCTAGACACTTCTTCAAGATCTTATTTCAGTCCCATGACCGTTGACCCGTCATGGTAGGTATCATTCACTTACTGCCATATAGGTTATGGAAACCATTTCTTCCATTGCATCTTGCATACTAGCCTCCGTTCAGCGATACATTAGCCATAGGGTCGACCCCATCGTGTCTTGGTTAGCAAACCATGTTCACTCGCCGATTTTTTAAATCATGATGCAATGGTAGATCCATCCTTTACATGGGCATCGTAGTTAGAACCTCACTGACATTGGTTGCCCATGTTGTTTTACTGAGTAGGCTCAGGAGTCCTCTTTAGTCCTGCCATGACTTGTGCATTGAAGACACATTCTCTTTACTTCTACCCTTATTTCTAGCCTTATACCCTAGAGGCTCCTTTGTGTTGAGTTGTATTGTTGCATTGCATTTTGACTATTTACACCTTTTAGCCTTGAGCCAACTTCACATGGACTCATGTTTAAGCCACTCATTTGACCATGTCTTCTACAAGATCAACCATGTAATCAATTAGCTTCTGCAACTTGACACACCCTTTGACCCATGGAAGGAAGATCGCTTTGAGTGCCCTTGACCACTTTCACCTCCCTGCATTGAGCATAGGATTGTTCACATCCCAGGAACTAGATCATCTATTTCTCTGACACTCATTCTTTCCACTATATTATAGCATTCTTTTATTCTTTTTCCAACTTAAATAAAATTCAAAAAAAAATTATATATTCCCAAAAGAGCGGGAACTGAACAACATTTCCATATATCGTTGGCATCTAGAGTCAGTTGTGTCACCCTTGAAAAAATCAATCAAGAGAAAGTCTCTCCTCCATTTTGGGCGGGACTCAGTTTGACTTTGGTATGCCTTAACCTTGTTATTGAGTCAGTTCTCCTCCGATTGGTTACCTCTTTCAATCATATGGAGAGTTCGCTCGTGCCTCCTGCATGACAAACTTATACAAAGTTATCATATGCTGCCATGTAGTCATCACTAAGTCGTGATTTTTTTCAAGGGATGTAAGCCTAAGTCGACCTCTTTGCAGTGTCTCTTGACCTATTTTTCAGCCATCCATCCCTGGTTATCAGTGTCATGTTCGTCATCACATCGGTTATATTAGTCTTTTCCTCGTGCTAGTTTGAGAAGGTCTCCATTGACTTCTTATTAGCGGGTCTTGTCCTTATCGATGATGACATATTGCTCTGAGGGTAGGCCTAGAGCTGCACCCCGACCCTATTTTCATTATTTATAGGTCACCTTGTGCTCAACATTGATCAGTATCATGGGTCTTTGACTGAGTGGTTTCCCTTGTGTTTGACATCAGCTCTCATTATCACACATTGGGATTCGTGCAATGCCTTGGTTTCCATTTGACCCTATTGGTGGATTCCTCGCCTCTGTGTTAGTTTTCATTATTGGTTGGTTCAGAGGGTTTCTATCGTGCGCTAGCTACATATTGTGTACACCAGAAAAAGTGCAACCCCTCCTTCCAGACTTGGTCCAAATATTTTAAAAATAGTGTTTTACTCCCTATACACTACTTTGCCTTGTGATAAAAGCGTGTACATGCGGTTTAGTTTATATCCAACCCATGTATATGTGTTAAAACACTTAAAAAAATTAAATTTCCTTAACTATGGGCAGAGTTCATAGGTTTTACCTATTGATTACCTCCTAGTGCCTGTGGCCCAACTGTTTCCCAACTAAAAAACTAATTGGGAGAAGTATAAATAGACTTCTATGTGAAGGCCTTAAGGAGGAGAAGAGATAGAATTACTATATTGAGATTATCCCCTAACTGAGTTTGAAGTATCCCTGTGCTTCAAGCACTTCCCCAAGTTCAGAAAACCCTTGTTTCCTTGAGTGTTGATATTCTCCCACTTGCTTGAGATATCATGGTATTGGTTATGGAAGGAGGTTGTTGAAGACTGGGACTGGACGGATATGGAGGATGGTTCTGCTTGGAGCCGGAAGAAGAAGACTCAGGTGAATTCTCTCCGTGTTGTTTATAGCTTTCTACAATAAAAAGAAACATTGTCTTGTTCCTGAGATTAACTTTGTTTATGCATCAGATATTGTTGTAATTCATGTATGAATGTCATTTTGATGTATAATTAATCATCTTGCTTATATGATATAAAGTTGATTTCATTAAAATGCTTTATCTATATGATGCTATGTATGTTTGGATTGGTTGATTTGCAGATTCGAAGATTATCAGGAGTCACAGAGGGTATGAACCCTACTGGAACTACCCAAATGAAGGACATCTAAGTATGGTCGTGATCGCGTAGTTTGTTTATATAAGCATGTTTCCTGAGTTGTATGAGTGTTTCTTACTGTAATTTTCTCTTGCTCTGTTGGGGTTTCAACCCAAAGCCCTAGGGTACTTATTCCTGTAACAACAACAATGCAAATAATTAGTTACCTAATGCGAGTTGCTGGAAGAGACTCATTTTAGTTGTCATCTTTCAGATCAATGTCTCGGAGGCAAAGAAAATTGATTCCAGAGGTAGAGAGAGGCTAGACATATCGCCTGGAGGTATTTTCAAGGTTGTACAAAATTATATGCACAAGAGATGCACATTTCTAAACTTTAGAGCGAGTCGCAAAGGAAGTGTGAGTTTGCGAGTGAGAGCTAAATCAATTGCAGAGGGAGATAAGAGTGTCTTCCAGTTAATTTTTCCAGTTGAATATTTTCAAATCCTTGCCAGTTTGGAAGGTATATTATTGTACTCTTGAACTTTCTGAAGAAATAATGATCTGTTGCACTCGTTTTCACTTCGAGTAGGGACAGTTGTCCAAAAATAACAGTGTCAATTTTTGTCTCTACATATATTTCTCATTTTTGTAATTTATATTTCCATGGTTTTTTTATTGTGAACAATGCAATTGTCAATTTATCGTTATTTTTTGTAAGTAAATAATAGAAGACAAATAAACACTAATGGTTAACAGATAAATCTCTAGTATTTGCATTCAAGGAATTTTCACAATCAGTAGAGTCTCATTGACAACAATCTCATTATCATATTGTAGTAGTAAGGGTTTCATTGTCATATTCATTTTTCAATTGTATGGTTTGCAATAAGGGTTTCAAAAAAGTGATCATTAGAAGTCAATATTAACTTCACTATGTTGAGGATAGAATAAGCAGTTAAGCTAGTTTTGGCATCAAGTACATTATTTATTGTCACATAAATATTGCATCAATCTTAGATTGAACAATATTTTGCATTCATCAATAATTGAAGAAGGTTAGTAGTCTATTGCTAAATTGTCCTTATCATTTTACAGCAAATGAAGGAATCCAGCAGTAAGGTTTTCATTGTCACTCAGTGGTAAGGGTGTCATTGTAGGGTTTCACTAAATATCTTTTAAGTGGGTCATTAACCCTGGTATGAGAGCCCATAATTGTTTATCTAATTTATATTTCAGGGTGGTTTGTTGGTGCAAGGCATGTGTTTGAAGTCACCTTCAAGTTGTATCCTAAAAACACTTTAGGGTGGTAGGGTGGTGCAAGGGAAAGTTGGAGCTTGCAGGGCATTAGAGCATCCTTCCAATGGGTGCTGGTAAAACAGGGTGTAGGAGCATCCTTTAAGGAGTTGGAGTTTCCTGATAAAACTAGAATTTTTTTCTAGAGTCCTAGGGGGTTGGTGCTTCCCTTTCAATTGGAGTCGATGTATTGTGCTCATAAATCATATTAGAGAAGTGTTTGTTGGTTTTTCTCCCAGAAGCGTTTCCACCTAAAAAATTTGTGTGCATTGTTATTTCTATGTGTTGAAGTTTCATTATTATGTAATGCTCTAAAAATTAATAAATACTAATTGTAATCAGAACTATTGATGTTCTCATTCACCCCCCTCTTGGTAGTTCCAACATAATATATTTTATGAATTATTTGAAATACTAAGGTGAATAAATGTATATGCTTTTCAATTTTTTTTTTCTTAATGAAATAGATAGGGATTATATTAAAAATAAGAAAAACTAGATTCTAGGTCAATACCTTTCATTTCAAATATTTCATTGTCCAATCCCTTCCAAGCAGAGTTTTCCCTACTTCCATAATTTCTTTTTCTTACATTCCAACATTGTTATATACCATATATCCTACAAAAGACACCTAGCAACAAAATATGCATGCATTACATCATAAAGTTATTAAGAGAAACTACAACTCGGCAGCCCCACTTGCGGGTCTGATTTGCTCATATTTGCTTCATGTTCTAGATATTCTTGGCCTCAAGCTCAAATATGTGGCTCCTATTATTATGCCAAACTACGTTGATGTCCATCTCCTCTTGCTTGTTCTTTACACCATGATTGAGAGCAACTTCCAGTCTTTCCACTTTGGCATTTCAAATTGTTTCCTCCACCTAAGAAGCTTAATTTTAGTATCCACTAACACTAATTGCAAGGCTCTTTCCTTGTCCTCTAGTTCAATACGCTTGTTCATGAGCTCCAAAAAAATCAATAATATGTTGATCATATGGTTCATTTGAGCCATAGCTTGCTCAAAGTATCATTGATCCAAATAATTCATTGATCTAGAACAACTAATTTTCTCCTCAATGAAACTGTTAGCAAAGAAAAATCATGCCTCACTATTGGATAACCAGTGCAGGAGAACCTAAAGAGGGATAATGAGTCCTACAAAGATAAATAAATACTAGGCTAACTGGATCCATGGAACAGGAAAAAAGAACCTCACACACATCCACCATTAAATTGCAATATGGATAGAGGATTTCTGCAATAACTGAGGAATGTTTGAAACTTGAATGATTGCTTGGATTGCCAAGAAAATTTAAACTGGAGAGCCCAAAATTCCATTTGACCCAAACAGCTATCAACTATAATTCTTTTTGATTTCAATCAAGGACATCCTATAGGTTTCATTAGTTCTTTCGTACTCCATATATGATTTAGTTGATAACTCTGCCTCCATTTTCCTTGTGATTGGTGCACGGTTAACTCAATAATTAAATAGGAATGTTTATAATGATCCAATTGGAATTTCGACGACTAGGGTATTTATTTCGGTTATCGAATCTCCCAACATTTCCTTTACAATTTGTTGTTGACTCATGAAAGGGGGTGTAACTTGTATATATATTATTGAGCTCCATCACACCTTGTTCTAGTCTAGTCATTTTATTTGCTAGAGAATTTGCATCACTATTCAAATGATAAATGATATGGAAAAATTTAACTTCCTTGAAATGCCTCAATTACATATGGATCCTTGAAAGTGTTGTGGGAACCTTATTAAGATATTCTTTAATATTTTCTAGTTGTTTAATTACAAGCATTGAGTCTCCACATATCGTTAATCGATGAATTCCTTTGTCTATGGCAATTCCTAGCCCTTTATGAAGAGATATGTATTCAACCTAGTTATTTCATATTGTATCCACAACCCTAGTGAATTGAATCTCTCTTTATTCATCAAGGAAAATAATTACTCCATTTGCTCCTCGTAACCCAATTTTCAGCTTTACATTTTAAAATTGATTTTTAGCACATTTTTCACATGATATCCTTTTATACCAACCACTTATTATGTTTTAAAGTTTGATTCATAGCACATTGCATCTCTTTCACATGATAGCCCTCTAAACCAATCACAAGTGAGTTAATAAAAGATAACTTATAAAAATTTAAAAACTATATTTTAATACATAATTAGATATTCAAAGGGGTTGTTTTTCTCATCACCTTAAAAGATAAAATGACCAAAACTATATTGGGAGAGTCTCTTGTTTTTTGATAATATTTTTATTATTAATGTTTTTCAAAATATTTCAAATAATAAATGTAAAGTAAAAATGAGTTTTGATTTAATGGTTTATTTAAGTGATATATTAATTATGTCTGATTCACGATTTTAATTAATTTACATAGAATTAATTTTATTTTAAATATGTAGTTTTAAAATGAAAAAAATAAAAATTATTCTTACTTACTTTACATTTTAAAATTTGATTTTTTGCACACACATTATTTTCACATTCACATATATTCTAATTAGAAGTGTGGAAATTCTGCAAATTCTCTACAAATCTCGCTCTAAGACTATGTAGAAAATTTGATTGTAGATTAACCCGATAATGCAATATAACCAAAGCAAAATACTATAACCTACTTCTACTATCAATTTGTAGAAGCTTAAAAATTGAGCAAGATCGAGCTAACCATAAGAAGAAGAATCAATGCAGATGAAACACAAAAAATACTCAGGGGAAAGCCTTAGCTAAAAACCCCAATATCTGTATTATCATACAAGGTGGAAATACATCATAATTATACAAAGCCTTAGCTCTCACAGCTAGCCAGCTCTCAATACAATCCTCTTGGATGCTCACAGGAAAACTTGGCTTCTCACAAGCCTTCCTCTCTACCCTCCAAGCTACTATTTCCTTGCACAGTTCCTTTGGGATGATCTCCTTCACCCAGTGGAACACTACTCTCACACACTACTCTAACACATTGTCAGAACTGCGCAATCCTCAAGGAACCTTCCTTTGACTGCATGCATGAGTTTCCTTTATAGGAAAACACATGCAACTGATAGTATATTGTCCTTGACATTCAGCTCAACTGGTCTTTCTCATAATAGACATGCATGAGTTTCTGATGAGGGAATCTTCAGTTATATGAGGTACACTAGTTGAGTGCATGCATGTATCAACTGACTGTTAACTCACAATTAGTTCCTAAAATAGTTTGGAACTAATTTAACTGGACTTAACTCAGTAAAATGAGTTAACTAATTACAACTCAAATGTAACTCAATCTTATCTCCTTAATTAAGGGATAATCTCCTTAATTTAAAGGATAACCATTGCATGAGTGCAAAAAGACTTCTAACTTGAACTTCTCCAACTAATTAATCCATAATGAATTAATTATTATTTCCAAGCAGTGGGTGAGACTAAATTCGATTTTAATTCACAATTTTACTTCAAGGAAAAATTAAAATTAGAATTTCTGGATTCTATTTTTATCATTTCTTGTTGCTATTTTCAACACTCCCTCTCAACAAGAAAAGAATTCAACTCGATCCCGATCGTGAAGCTTTGAAATATTATGCATGCAACACTTCTCTCTAGTGTTGTTGCTCCAGCAACTCCAGAAACAAAAAAAAAACATCCAACCTGAATTAGTATGATGCATCTGTCATCAAAGTCTCTGACTGTTATTGCCTCTGTCAACTGAAAACTTTGCACTTCTGTTGATTCTGCCTTTCTGCACTGTTGTCATGTTAGGTCCCTATAATATTAGTGATTCCCCCATTAATATTGTCATTGTATCCATTATTATTATTGTTGTGCCCCTATTGTCCCCATATTGTTATTATTGTGCCCCATAGAATCCCTCTATTGTTATTTTTGTGCCTTTATATTATTATTGTTAGGTCGGCTTGGTTATATTGTGACCCCTTAGACTCCTATATATAGAAAGGAGGTTTTGTCATTTGAATCATCTAAGAATTGTCCATTTGTGTAATGTAAAGTAGGTTGCCCCCTCGAAGGGGCTTATTTCTAAGGCGTTGATCTATCTTTTCTATCTTTTTGTGAGCTGGTTTCATAACATTTGGTATCAGAGCTTTGGATTCTAGGGTTTCGCTGCTCCAAACAGGTCACCATGGAATTTTCTCTATAACTTTTTTTCTGCGACGTTTCAAAAGCTACAAGAAAACCCATTTGAGTCGAAATCATTCTAAACTTCAGGTATAAATTTCAGAGCTTGTATTGCTATATTTGTGGAGATATGATTTGAGGAAGTTAGGGTTTTTGAAAACTCCCGAATTATTTCCAAACAGGTGACTGGGGGAAAATCACCATAACTTTTGGTTTGGGCATCAGATGGAAATTTCGTCAGAAGTTTCATAAAGAGGATGGCCTTTAATTTTTTGTGTATTAGTTTCAGGTACTAAGGTTGAAACAGTGACACGTGGCATGTCATACAAGTTCACTCTACTAAACTAGTCTATAATCAGGTCACCGTGGGAGATCTGGCATAACTCTTCCTTGGAGAATCTGATATTTATCAGACTTGCGAGGTTAGAAAGATGACTCAAATGGCAATCAAGCTCTTATAAAGTGAAAAAAAAAAGTGTGTAGTTATTTTTAATTTTGCATAAGAGTGGTTTGAAAAATTATTTTTAAGGAATTCAAAGGGAATAGTGAAAAATTATTAGCATTAATTAATGCCCCGAAGAAAGAAAATGGAAACACCTAGTAAGCAACCTGAAAGCTCTAGCATGACTTATGAAGAAAAGGAATATTTGCAACATGATATATCAAAATTACAAGACCAAGTACAACAAATTTCACTTCACTAAAGGTAAATGAAGTCAAGATGAATGGCGTGGAAGCTAATATTAATGGCATGCAAGTTAATATGAATGGCGTGGAAGCTAAGATGAATTGCGTGGATGCTAAGATGGAAGCTGAGATGAATGGCATGGATGCTAAGATGGAAGCTAAGATGAATGGCATGGACGATAAGACGAAAGAATTGAAGGTAAATTTGAATAAGTTGCTACAAGAAATGGTCACTAATGGTGAAAGGGTAGTAAAGGAAACTCATGATGAGAACAAAAGAAATGTTCATCATGATTTCAAAGACTCTAATGTTGGATTGAAGACCCAACATGTTCCAAAAATTGATATGAGGAAGTTTGATGGCAAAGATCCCGGAACATGGATACTACAGATGGAGCAATTTTTTGATCTCCATAATGTGCAAAACACACAAAAGGTATGTATTGCAACTTTATATTTGGAACCAACTCAGTTTGTATGGTATCGATGTATTTACTTTCGTAAACAAACTGTCGCTTGGGAAATTTTTACGGAAGAAATGATAACACATTATGAGGATACAAAAAGCAACACTTTCTTTAGCCAATTGATAAATCTCAAACAAAATGGTTCAATGATGGAGCACATTGAGGACTTCCAAAAATTGAATATAAGGGTAAAAGATATTCGAGAGGAGCATAGGATTGATGTGTTCATATGGACTTTAAAGCATAATATCCAACATGAGGTTCGTCTTTGGGAACCTGATTCATTGGAGAAGGCATTCAAGTTAGCAAGAAAAATGGAAAGCAAAATTATGGCAACTAGGAAGCCTACCCCTCATAACTATAAATATGGAAGTGTTGTGGCCCCTAGACTTCCACAACAATCGAAATAAAAAAGAGCTAAAGGGCTTTGTTCCAGTTGTGATAGCAAATAGACTAAAGGTAATAAGTGTGCTGAGAATAAATTATTCTACATAGATTGTGAAGAGGAGGAAGAAAAGGAACAAGAAATGTCAAAAGAAGAGGATATAGTCCAGGAACAAACCCTAGATAAAGAAGAAATGAATCTGACCATATCTTGTAATACATTGGCTGGAATTACCACTCCTCAAACTATCAAGATATAAGGGCATATCAAGAAGAAAAAGGTAATAGTGTTGATTGATTCGGGAAGTATCCATAATTTTATTCATTGTAACATAGCAAAGGAATTGAATTGCTTCCTATATCTAGCACCAGAGTGTCAAGTGATGGTTGCAAGTGGAGGAACCATAAATTTCTCTGGAAAGTGCCATAATATCAAGCTATCCATGGGAGAATATGTATTGAATAGCCCAATGCTTTCCATTCCAATGGGTGGTACTGATGTTGTACTAGGAGGCCAATGGTTAGAATCCTTATGTACAATAGCTTTTAATTTTCAAGAACTTTTCATGAAATTTCCTGCGAAAGGAAAGGAAGTTGAATTAAGGGGTATTGCAGGGAAACCGGGAAAGATAATCAGCTCTAATGGTATGACAAAGCTTCTAAAGAAGGAACAATGAGGTGTAATTGCACTATTATGTTCGCTAGAGGTTCCCACATTGAAATCATCTATTTCTCCATATCTCCAAAAATTATTGGATAATCATTCCAAGGTATTTGAGACTCCCAAAGGTCTCCCACCTATTCGTGATCATGATCATGCTATTCATTTGATTCTAGGAAGTGTTCCTCCAAACATCAGACCGTACAGGCATCCCTATGCCCAAAAGAGTGAAATTCAACGTATGGTTGCATAAATGCTAAAGGCTGGTGTAATTCAACCTAGTCAAAGTTCTTTCTTTTCTCCAGTAGTATTGGTGCACAAGAAGGGTGGATCATGGCGCATGTGTCCAGATTATAGTGAGCTCAACAAGCTAACTATTAAAGATAAATTTTCCATTCCTATCATTGATGAATTATTGGATTAATTGCATGGATCAATTTACTTCACCAAGTTGGATCTTTGTTCAAGATATCATCAAATCAGAATGAAGACTGAAGACATCCCAAAATAGCATTTAGAACTCATGAGGGTCATTATGATTTTTTGGTCATGCCTTTTGGGCTTACCAATGCACCTTCTGCATTTCACAGTTTGATGAATTCCATTTTCAAACCCTTCCTTACAAAATTTGTGTTAGTATTTTTTATTGATATACTAATCTACAGCAAGTCTTGGAAGGATCATGTTGAACATGTTGACAGGGTGCTCAAACTATTGGAGGAGAAATAATTATATGCAAAAAGCTCCAAATGTTTCTTTGGAGTACAAGAGGGGGAATATTTGGGTCATATTGTATCTCATGAAGGTGTTAAGGTAGACCCTAGCAAAACTAAATCCATTATGGAATGGAAAATCCCCACATCCATAAAGCATCTGCGAGGATTTCTCGGGTTGACAGGGTCTTATCGCAAGTTTGTTAAGAATTATGGGAGAATAGCAGCACCTCTAACAACATTATTGAAGAAAGATGCACTTTCATGGACTCCAGAAGAAACTAAGCCCTTCGAACATCTTAAAGAGGCAATGTGCCAAGCACCGGTCTTAGCTACGTCGGACCTCACAAAAGCCTTTATTACAGAATGTTATGCTTTAGGAAATGGAATTGGTGTTGTTTTAATGCAAGATGAAAGACCCATTGCTTTCAAAAGTCATCCAATCAAGGGAAATTATTTACACAAAGCTATTTATGAGAAG
>APFE030539019.1:24477-39807 GCA_000404065.3 Pinus taeda | reverse complement strand
GCTAGTACAAGAGCTAAGAAGGTTGTAGCCTTCTGCAGGTAGAAGCCTGCGTACTGGTAAAGGACTGAACCAGTACATTGTAAAAGAAGTTTCTTATTAATGGAAGATAGAAACAAATTGCAGCAGGTGGTTTTCACCCACATTGGGTTTCCACCTTATATCATGGTGTTCATGTGTGCTCTTTATGTGTGATGATCTATTCTATTTTACTACACCTGTTTACTGTTAATATGCTTAATAATGATCTGATACATTTACTGAAAATAAGCTAACTGATTCATAAGATTACTTCATATACGATGGTTGCATTTAACACAGTCGCGTATATATGCGGATATCCTTAACTAAAGTTGCGTATATGAATCTGAGGGTGAAAATGAAAAAGTATCTAATCTGCTAATACTGATTCACCCCCCCCCTCTCAGTATTATTTCCAACACCTTGTATGCACATTCCGAGATGTAAGTTAGTCATTGTGGTTTCTTCAAAAATATTCCTAGTTGCCTTCGATTTCAAAAGGTGGAGGAAGAAACAAAGAACAACATTTGTCGCTAACATGGCTACCACGTCAGCCGAGTTGTCAATGTGGAAAAGGTTGTGGTGAATGCTTCGATGTCATCAGTTTCCTTCTATTGGAATTTCATTTGCATCCAATATACCTATTGAGGCTGATCATCATTCTGGATCATACTCCCACAACAGTGCGCGCCCATGGGCATGGGACCATGCATGAATAATATGGGAAGTTATAGCTTATTTGACCATATATAATGTCTCCACAATTCATCATTATATGAGGTAGGTATCAATATAGTTTATTTCGAATAGTGATATTAGTTGTCCTCACATTCGACCATTCAAGAAAAGCAATGAAGACCTTATTACATTTTTCGGTCACAGCGACTCTTTTGGCTTCTAAGAAATTATTGAAGGTTGGCCATATTTTTCTCTGTTATCTTATGTATGGCAAGGTTAAACTCATAATTTACACTACCTTCTCTTTATAAACATAAGGATCTCAGGATTCTTAACCAATAGGTGCTTCCTGCAACCATGTATGTCACTGCATTGGAATATGTGAAGTATAGCATAGACACACTTATGTATATGTCGAGACTAGTGCTTTAAGACAAATTTGTAATTGTTATTACAAAGATTGGATTTTCTGGTAGCCTTTTCTAGCTTCATGACGAAGAGACATGTGAGTTCATATCATCATTTAAACCATATACCCAATTTAGTATAATATAGAGTCCAATGACACATGTTCGAGGACAGTTCCTCTAAAGATTAGGCATACTATTTCATTAACCTTGACATGCAATTTGTAATGGCGTACTAATTATAACCACTAAACAGTTCATAATTATTAATGCACATGATATATATTGAATATCATGGGTTTCCTTTCACATACGCTATCCCATTACTCTTTTACATATCATGGGTATGATTTCACCTTCGATACCATTTGTAATAAAAATAAAATTCTAAATCATGAATCCTCTCGTAAATACACTGGTTGATTTTGATCGACGGTCATATCAGTTTATGGGTTCCTCCATGCTTACTTTGCTATTATATTGTCAATGATTTTAATATTTATATTAGATCTTAACGAGTGAAGACTTAACATATAGCCTTCTTATTAAATTTTGTGGTAGTGAGGCCAAGTTAATACTTAAACTTGTCCATATGCTATGGCGGCGTATTGACCCATAGGCCAGAAGGTTTTAACTTGATCTCTTCCGATACGATTTATAACAAACCTCCATAGCCTATCTAGAAAATAAGCCCAAATAGCCTAAAAATTTAAAAATTTCTTTAGACATACTTAAGGTTCCACGCTCCTTTCCCCTAATGAGACTGCTATATCATCCTCACAAAGGAGCTTTATACCATAGACACATTATTTCACCTTCATCAAATGATTTCTATAACACAACTACAGCTGGAAGTGAGGAAGTAGCTATAACATGCAACCATCAATCCTCTGGTGACATGCATGGTAACGAAATCATTGTGTATTTGATTATATAGGACTTACCTCATAACAGTTCTACATGCATCTATATTTGATGCCTAATTACCATATGCATGCATAAGATATATAAAAGATATTAAATCAGTTAAGCATATGCATAGCAATATACCATCAGTTCCATAATAAGGTAACTTGTAAGCAACAAACATAATGCAATCTAACCTCATTGAGTATCTATGCAATAGATAATCTGACCATCATAAACTATTCTATTACTTACATTATACCATAATGATCAACAAGCATCTACCACTATTTTCCATGTTAACTAGAGACCTTACATAACATTAAAGGTTCCTTCACTAACATAATGATGATCACCATTAGATTCATTTGATATTCTAATCATTCAAAGGCATAAGAATGGGATACATCACATGAATACACATAGAATCATACTAACACGTAAGCCAAGAAAGGGAAACATATTCAATATTGAATCAAATAAAATAATCACATGAAGGGTAAGAGACCGACATACAAAACCTTCCACGAATGTGAGTCCATATAAAAAAATCACTTGGACAGAGGAGATACACCACCCAACCATGAATCACCTATGATTCCCTCGAGCCAAATTTCTTTCCAAGGATCAACTTTGCTCAATTGATCAATGCACTGGTTTTTTAATACCCTCTTTCATGATTTGGTTTCCATTAGCGACATCATACTTTTATGGAATTTTTCATTTTCCTTGGTCTTTTTTAGAAGGAACTCGTCTTTATCTCCTACGAGGATTTTCCTCACAAAATCTTGCCTTTATCTCCCACAAAGCTTTTATGTCTAATGGATCTTTATCTCCCATCCATCCAATGGATCTCCAATCCAACCAACCTTATCAAGAATCACATGTAAAAGCTTTATCATGAAAGATTCATCTCTATCCCATTCCTCGACGGGATTTAGCAAGATTATCCTATCTCTTGCTGCTCTACCTTCCATGTGATTTATTTTAGTAATGTATTTAATAACACATTTGTTTTTCATATTACATATCACCTATCTTTCCTCAGCTTAGGTTTAGAATAGTTTAACCCACAAAGGAGGGTATCACACCTAGCTTTCCTTAGCTTAGGTTTACAATCATTTAACGCACAAGGAAGGATTCATAGAGTTATGAATTTATTTTGATTATGGAATTATTATCAAGCTGACGAGAAACTTGAGTAGGCTCAAAAGCCCAATAGACATGCCTATTCATCATTTACATTTTAGTATAAATATAGAGGACTTCAAGTCATTTCAACACACACTTGGGATGTCTTCCTCTCTCTACTTGTCTTTCAGTTTTAGTGGGAAGAGAGATCTTAAGGGATAATGTTGCCCTGATCCAAAAAGCCAGAAAAGCTGGAACTGCCAAAAAAGCCAGAAAAGCCAAAAAACTGGAACTGTCGGAAAAGCTAGAAAAGTCAGAACTGCCGAAAAAGCCAGAAAAGCTAGAAATGCTGGAAAAGGCAGAACTGCCAAAAAATCTGAAACTGCTGGAAAAGATTAAAAAGCAAGAACTGGTGGAACTATCAGAATTGCAGGAACTGTCGAGAAAAACTAGAACTATCGGGACTACAGGGAACAATCGAAACTATAGAGAAGGCAACATGGTGCAACAATGGCACATAATGTAGTAGAGTGATGATCAGTGTAGCATGGTGCAACACGGTGAGGTGCAGCATGATGACAAAATGTAGTACAACGATAGGTGAAGGAGTCACCTTGGAGAATCTGTTGAAGGAGCATGTCTTCAACCGATTTCATTTATCATCTTCTTAGAGATGAACTATTCTCTTATCTAGATAAGTCAAAGTGTTGACTTCTATTGTAAATGTACTATCTCTCTCTCTCTTTCTCTGCTGAACTTTGAAGAACATAAAAGAAGAGTTGATCAAGGGTTTCCCCACATTGTGGAGTTTGTTCGTGGCTAGTGCCACATCTTGTGTCCTCTTGTGTCCTCATCCTACCCATGCAATCTAGGACTCATGGGAAGTACTTGTCATTTAATCAATGAGCAGGGAAATGAGGATAGGGACCATAGTAGTACCGATAGACGCATTGTTGTATCTACCATACTCCCTATGCTAGGATAGCGTTCATTGATCTTGGATCAATAACACTAGTCTCGCCTAGTTGTAGGATTTGTACATACTATGATGCTGACTTCGAGTCGGTTGAGACATGTCTGGGACGAGTGTTACACACTTTGAGACTGATGATACTAGTATGGGACCACTGTTAGGAGTGGTACCCACTATGATGGTGACTTTGGGTTGGTTGAGACTCGTCTCGGACTAGTGGTACATACTCTGAGATTGACTTCGGGTTAGTGGAGGATTCATCTCAGATGAGTGAGAGTGGTACATACTATGACACTGACTTTGGGTCGGTTGAGACTAGTCTGTGACTAGTGGTACATACTCTAAGACTAACTTCAGGTTAGTGGAGGACTGGTCTGGGACTAGTGACAGTGGTACATACTATGACGCTAACTTCGGGTCAGTTGAGACTGGTCTGGGACCAGTGGTACACACTGTGAGGCTAATCATACTGGCCTTGGACTAGTGGTAGGAGTGGTACCCACTATGATGCTAACTTTGGGTCAGTTGAGAATGGTCTGGAACCAGTGGTATGCACATTGAGACTGACTTATGGTCAGTGGAGAATGGTATGAGACATTCGCGATCAATTCTTCTTCTTCATGGTTCAGCAGAGCTAAGTAGAGCAAAGCAGAGCAGAGCACAGCCAACGGAGCTAAGAAAAGTTGAGCAGTTCAAAGCAGAGCCAACAGAGTTTAGCAAAGCTAAGGAGAGCACACCATAGATAACAGAGCTGAGCAAAGACAGCAGTGCTGAGCAGAGCTAGAAGAGTTGAGCAGAGTTGAGCAGAGTCGTGCAGGGCACTGATGGTAGTGATAGTATAGTGGGAAATATCGATCAGTGGATGGAGTTCTCCCTAGTTGAAAGAGAGTGTTAAAATTGGTAACTAGGGCCAAGCTCCATGTGAGTCATCTTATTTATGGTAGTTCATATTTTTATCCGATCACTCTGATCAAGAGGCGTAGGATTGATCTCAATATCATCCAATTCCGATAAGTATTCATGGTGTTATGAATTTATTTTGATTATGGAATTATTATCAAGCCGACCACCATCTTGAGTAGGCTCAAAAGCCCAATAAAAATGCCTATTCATCATCTAGGTTTTAGTATAAATATAGAGGACTTCAATTCAGTTCAACGCACACTTGGGATTTCTTCCTCTCTCTACTTGTATTTGGGTTTTAGTAGGAGGAGAGATACTAAAGGATAATGCTGCCTTGATCCAGAAAAGTCAGAACTACCAAAAAAGCTGGAAAAGGTAGAAAATTTGGAACTATCGAAAAAGCCAAAACTGCCAAAAAATCCAGAAAAGTTAGAACTGCTGGAAAAGCTAGAACTGCTAAAAAATTAAGAACTGTTGGAAAGTTGGAATTGTCGAAAAATATGGAAAAGCCGAAAAAGGTGGAACTGTCGAAAAACATAGAAAATCTGAAACTACCATAAAAGCTAGAAAAAATGGAAATTTCCGAAAAACCAGAAAAGCTAGAAATGCCAAAAAAGTTGAAACTACCAGAAAAGATGTGAAGGTCAAAAAAAGGGAACTACTCGAAATGTCCAAAAAGCTAGAACTACCAGAAAATTTAGAACTTCCGAAAAAGTCGGAACTGCTAGAAAAGTCAGAACTACAGGAATTGTCGGAATTGCAGGAACTGACGAGAACAACCAGAGTTGTCGAAACCACGAGGAACAACCAAAACTATTGGGAAGCTAACATGGTGCAGTAATGGAACATAATGTAGTACAGTGATGATGGGTGTAGCATTGTGCAGCACGGTGAGGTGTAGCATGATGACGAAATGCAACACAGCAATAGGTGAAGGAATCACCTTGGAGAATCAATTGAAGCAGCATGTCTTCAACTGATCTCATGTGTCATTTTCTTAGAGATGATCTATGGTCTTATATAAACAAGTCAAAGTGTTGACTTCTATTGTAAATTTACTATCTCTCTCTCTCTTTGTCTGTTGAACTTTGAAGATCATAAAATAAGAATTGATCAAGGGTTTCCCCACATTGTGGGGTTTGTCCCTGGCTAGCACCACATCTTGTGTCCTCTTGTCTTGGCTTGTCTTCTGCGATTTATATTTATGTTCTATCTACAATTTACCTTAGTGCTGATGTGATTGCTAATCTGGAAATGATAATGAGCTAAGTGTAAAAATTGAAATAAACAGCTCTAGCATCGAACATACCCAAAATCGACATTTACAATAATTTAGCATAGAAGGGAGAGGTGTTACAAATCTCTCCTTCTTTGTTTCTCTATCTCACCACTAAACATACACGCTCTCTCTCCAACTCATCCTTTTCACTCCCCTTCTCTCCTCTCATTCCACTTTTCTCTTTGTATGTCTTTTTTCTTCCCTCCCTTTGTCCCCTTCCAAATCCATCTCTTTTCCTCCCTCTCTCCCAAGTCATATCTCTCCCTTTCTCTCCGAGATCCCTCTCTCTCCCCCATCTCTCTCTCTCTTTCTCTTTCTCTCCCTCTCTCTCTAAACCTGTCAGTATCTCCCTCTCTCTCTTCATCTATCTCTCCCCCTTTCTCCCCCCTCCCTATCAATGTCTCCCTCTCTCCCTCACCACCTACTTTGAAATCCATGCATCTAATGCAATAATTTTTCTTACATCTCTCCCTCCTTCATATATATATCTATATATATATATATATGTCTCCCTCCATATCTTCTTCTTTTCCTCTCTAACTCAGCCACCCTTCGCAAGCACACATTCTTTCTCCCTCCATATCTATCTATTTCTCCCTCTCTATATCCATCTATTCTTCCCTCTCTTGACCTTCCATCTATATATCTATCTTTTTATCTCTCTCTTTTGTCTCTCTATATGACCCCCAAAAGGTACACTCTTTCTCAATATTTATCTACCTCTCCCTGCCTCCCTCTTCCTCTCTTGCTCTCTCTTTCTTCCCCTTCTCTCCCTCTCTCCCTACCTCCCTCTTCCTCTCTTGCTCTCTCTTTCTTCCCCTTCTCTCCCTCTCTCCCCCTTTCTATCTCTCTTCCCTCTTACTATCCTCTTTTCCTCTCTCGTCGTCTCCCTTATCACTCCCTATCTCTCTCTCTACCTTTCTCTCTGTATGTCTTTCTTTTTACCCCATCTTTCTCTCCCTTCCTCTCTCATTCTCTCTCTCACATCCAATCTCTATTCCTTCCTCTCTCTCCATTTCTCTCTTGCCTCTCTCTATCTCTCCCCCTTTTCTTTATATTTTCGTCTCTCTCTCTCTCTCTCCACCCTCCAATAATGTCACTATCTCTCCTTCTCCCCCTCTTCTCTCTATGTCTCCTTCTGTATCTCTGTATCTCACCCCAAACATATATACACTCTTTACATCTCTTCGTTGTCACTCCCCCCTCTCTCTCCACTTTTCTCTCTCTATGTGACTCTTCTCCCCCCCCTCTCTCCATTTTTCTCTCTCTATGTGACTCTTCTTCCCCCCATTTGTTTCCCTTCAACTCCATTTCTCTCTCCCTCCCTCCCTTTCCTTCCAAATCCATTTCTCTATCCCCCTTTCTCCACCTATCTCTCAAGTGCTCCCTCATCCTTCCTCTCTCTCCCATTCTCTCACTCCATCTATCACTCCACCTATATGAGTGTGTCTTTGTTCTTACCTCCCATATATATCTAGAGTTGATATATATCATGATATATTAATATATAATATAATATATGTATTATTTCCAAGTTATTAAATTTTTAATATTAATATTATAATATATTAATAATAATATTAAATTTATGTATACCTTTTAAATACCATAGAGATCCAGAAGTGTAAGTACCTACAAAAGGGTGGAAAACCTAAGAAGAATTGAAGGAAAAGAAAAAAAACAAGATGATGTCAAGTATCGGTTTCAAATAAAAGGTATAACCCTGTGAAATTATACCGACTCGGAAACCGTGTGTGGTATAAACTTCTTCGGTGTAATCAGAAATTCTCAATAATTAGTGTGATAATCGAGTGGCGGGCATAACTAATGAACAAATCTCATACCAAATGAAGGAAACCAAACGAAACTAGTTCCGCATATCAGTGCCTCCTAGCAAACCAATTGTTGACTCAAATGCTACACGGTAGCTTAACGTACCGGGAGAAGAGAAACATTTTCATACAGATATTTGGGAAATGAGGGCATACATCAATGTTTCATTAAAATACAGTGAAAAAAATAATAATATGAAGAAATAGAAGAGAAAATTATTACCCAATTACAAACTGGGCAATATACCTAAGGATTCCCTCATGAAGTGTCACAACGATGGTAGTTCAAAAGTATTTGGTACTTTGCATAGGGGAGGCGCTCTGGACTGATCACATTAGAAGGAAAAAAAACGTCAGCTAATTCCAACACCAGGGTGTTAGGAAGCGACCCATAACATGGAAAAGGTTAACCACACAAATCATCACTCAATATGTGGTGGACGAAATATAGAAAGAAGGGATGAACTTACAGACCCAGAGAAGCTAGGAAGCACCTCTAGCATTTCTATAAGGAGGTTGAAGCATCTCTAGCATTAGTAAGGGAAGAGTGCCAAGATTCGATGTCTAAATAACAGTTGTCCAATCTGTAATGATTGGACATGGGAATTAATGGATTAGAAACTGCAATGGGCAAAAAGAGTGGATGAAAGAGAAATCTGATGAAATGATAAGATTAGAGTTCGGGTAAACATTATTACAGAGTTCGATCCACAAGAGTGAATCCTCACCACTTAAGTATGGAGTACTCGCCATCCATGTGAAGCTCATTTTATAGCATCCAAGACCACCTCGCTCGTGATTTACCAGACCATCAATATATTCATTAAGTCCTAACCAGTCATGCACAAACACTTATAACCTTCATGTATCGTGAGAGTGGCATTATAACCATTATCCAAAGGTTATGCATAAGTAGACTGCCCTGCCTTTTGTGGAGTATAAAAATAATGATAGGGTTAAGTTCCAAGGTAATCTATAGTATAAGGGGGATTGAATTCAAGCATGTGAGTATATAAAACGACCTTGGTATCAACCATAACGTAGACTTACTAGACTTAATAATCTTAGCACAAGAAATTCATTAATAAATTAAGAACGTGGTTGAGTCCATTATAATTTGAATTAAAATATTGTGAAATTATTAATGTATTCCTGGAAGAGGTAAATAGAAATAAATTCACTAAACACACCGTGGATTCTCATAAAAGAAATAATTTGTAGTGGCCATAAGCCAATAAATGCCCAGTACTAAGGAAGTTTCTAGTTAAAAGAAAGAGTGTAGGGGGTGTTGGAGAAAAATTC
The DNA here is from genome assembly GCA_000404065.3 of Pinus taeda. Lineage (NCBI taxonomy): Eukaryota > Viridiplantae > Streptophyta > Pinopsida > Pinales > Pinaceae > Pinus > Pinus taeda. Next base: position 30,378 of record APFE030539019.1, on the reverse strand, counting down.
AAAAAAACAGAGGAGACTAGAAAAGAAAATATTAAAGTGTAGAGTTAAGAGGAGATTCATGTTTTTTGTTGGTTAATGCCCGACAAAGAAACAAATAAGATTGGCTTTTTCTCGAGGTGAGTTCCTACAAATTTGTGAAATTTAGGGGCTTAGTGTCTCTTATAAATTGGTCAACATAAATTATTATAATAGTACATTGTCTCATGCAAAAAAACCATTATTTAAATAGTTTTTTTCTTTTTGTCTAAACCATTTCCATGTATATTTAGTGTTTTATCTTATCATTATGGATTGATGTGCCATGGAACAAATGTTTTAATATTTATTATAAATTGATTCCTATGAAGGTTAGTCAATTTATATGGTTATACTAGGTCCAAATAAAAATTAAGATATAAAAACTACAAAACATTAAGATAATTATAAAATAAGAAATAAATGAAAGAGGAAAAAAATTTATCCTATTTCTATAGCGAATTAAAGCTAAAATACCAATGGAAATTTTATTACTTTAGGAAAATTAAATATAAATTAAATACAAATCTAAAACATAATATTAAAAAAAAAACTTAAACCTTGTATTATATTATATTATATGTAAAATGCATAGATTTAAAAACATTAATAATATATTATATATATATGCTAGATAAATAATAATGAATAAAAAATATATTAAAATTATTAAACAAAATTAAACATTAAATAATCAAATTGAAAATATATTAAGATGATTTCCATGTTAAATAACTCAAATGAAAATATATTACAATGATTTCAATAATTACTAATGATACTTACATTTGATGACAAAGATTCACAAGTACTTGTTCACTATTGTTTCAATAATAATCAAGAAGTAACAATCTTGGATAATATTATTAATATAGTAAAGGATAGGTTGAAATTCTGAAACCAAAACACCTTCCTTACCCCTTCCAAATATAGAATTCTTGGCCTTCACTAATATGGAGATATAAATACCCAAAAATTTAATGTTCATATATGTTATGTTATTTATATGGACCTAATATATATCTATTAAATTATAGATACTAGATTGTATAATCAAATAGTTTTATTGATTTATTTAAGAATAGTACAATTATGATAGGGTTTATGAACTTCTCAATTGATATATTTAGTTCTTTTAAACACTATAGTGTAAAATATTATGCAGTTTAAAAAAAAATATAATTTTGGTGTTTGTCTAGCCATAATGTGCAACAAAGACCAAGGTAAAGTGGAGTGCCCGAGTCATGAATTAGAGTTTTTTGGATGAGATTGTGTGTTAGAGTGCCTTGCTAACAAGAAATTTAACATTTCTACGGCACCCCTAACCCTAGCTAAATTTAGATTTTTGAGGACATGCTGAGAACACATAATAATGAAGGTACAAGGATTTCCTAGATAAAAGTCAGAACAAGTACCACAAGGCACTAGAGTAGTGACAACTAAGCATTTTAGCTTTGAACTCATGTGCATAGGTGCCCACAAGGCATGAAATTTGGTGTTTCTTGGACTCACCCAATTGACAACAAATTTTACATTTCTAGAGCATGCCCAAAGTGCACCACAACACTTAAAGAAAAATAGACCACCTCACAACAAAGCCGCGTGAATTACCACAAAGCACAAAAAAAATAACAACTTACCATTTTTGTTACAACAAAGCCACATAAATTACTGAGCTTTCTTCAACACTCCTTACCCTACACAACCATTATGATGTATAACCCCATTTCTTTTCTTATATCCTTGCATGGTTCAATGTTAGAAAAAGATTGGCTAAACTTGAAAACCGTTAATTAAATGAAAAAAAATTATATTTTGAAATTTCAATCCAATTACACCTTACATAAAAGATTAGATGCTTCACTATTTAAAAATATAGTCTACCTATAAAGGACACTAGTGATTGGACAATGTGTTAGTTTGTTTGACAACAAAATTATGCCATAGGTAATTCTATTAGCCTAGATGGTTACCCATAAATAACATTGGAATGATTTATTGACATGAACTTACACAGAGGAGACTGAGCTTGTGGGGTGCCAGCCAAACTATGTCGATTAATTTATCGAGTGGCATTACTTATGGCTTCTTACTAGTTTCTAGTTCTCTTATGATAATTGATAGCACATTGTACTTCATGATTGTAATATTTGGCAGGCACTTAATATTATAATACTTTATATTAATTAGATAGATTCTCCTCGGTGTTTAATGTATGACATTAAAATTTAATATCATTTAGTTATCTAATTTATGGTTTCATCACCTTTTGGCTCAGATAAGGTATGGTTATTAAACAATAAACCAAGGCATGATTATGTATGGTTATTAAACAATAAACCAACCCATTATTTTGTGATTTTTTTACTTTAGGATTCTATGAATGGTGCATAAACTTCTAATATGAAAGATTTGTGGGACTTTCACAATTATGTATTGTGGCTTCTATTTATGATGATTTAAAGTTATGACGTATTTGATGTGATGTGTATAATACAATTAGCATTCGCACTCTTGAATTTTGTAGAGTTTACCATGGTGGGTTTTGTCAGTTTTTTGTTGGGGATTATTGTTGGGTTGGTATTAAGATAGTCGTTATCCTAACTTATTGTTTGTATCATATGGCCACCCTTTCTCAATTATAGTAGAGTCTTGGTCATGCATTCTAGTTAAATTTACTCTCATTTAGCTTTGAGGGTTTAGTTAGTATTTGTTTCCTCTGCACCTCTTCTTACTCTAAGTTGGCATGGCATGGCCTAAACTTATCTCCTCTTGTACTAGATCTCTTTCCTTGGTGTTGTGACGTGCCCCTTTACTCAGTGAGCTCAAATGTAATATTGTAATCTTCTTTTTTTGTCTTTTGCAATTCTATGTTATGGTTTCATACCCTACTATGCCACATTGCATTGGGTTTAATAGTCTCAGTTCTAGTCATAGTACTCTCCTAGTGGTACCTCTTTTAATTTTTCTTAATGTATGAGACATTTTACATTATAGAAGAAGTTTAGCGTTGGACTTTCACACTAGGGGTTTTCCACATTTTTGAGCCCATCTAACTCCTTCCCAACTAAAGGATGCTAGTGGGATAACTATCAATTTTTAAAGTGTTCCTAAATGATTATTGAGAACACTATAAAATCATCCCATTAACTTACCCCTTAAAGTGACCAAGAGATAATATTTGTCACTATTTAGAAAGAAATGCCTAGAGGGTGACAACTTTCACATCAACTCCCTCCCTCCTTTCTACACATTACACTTGGTATAAGGAGTAAATCTTTCTCTCAACTATGTATACTATGTTTTGTCCATATTCTTTTTCCATCATTTCATTAATAGCAATGATATAAAAACTATTTTTTTAATTTCAACCATTTAAGGTATACCAAGTTTTGATGTTTTGTTGTAAATGAGTACATAAATATGATTTATCTTTTATAATGGGGCATTGATGAAATCCATCCTCCAACAAAAAGAAGAAAAAAAATTATTACAAAATTTGAATAAATGTTTGATCAATTGGAAGTCAAATCTCAGTGTCCCAAAAACTAATTAAAAACAAAAATATTAATCCTATTTTAATTCTTTAACTATGAATCAAATATACTGAACAGTAAAATGAAAGCATACTCTATCGTGAATAAGAAAGACTAAAACACAGTAATATATGCACATACATATGCATAGTAATGGTTAATCGTAAACTAATGAAACAAAATAAAGAATAGACAACGTGCAAATACATATTAAATTAAAAATCTACGGAGAATGTCAAACACAACACATTCTGCAAATCCAAAATATGTTATGATGATTCCATTTTTCACGGAATCACGATTATGTTAAGATTCATAACTAATTTGTTCATGTTTGTTTAGTTATAGTCGGCTGGTTAATATTATTAATATAGTGGAAAAAGATTTGAAAGTACGACATTAGAAAGGCTGCATTGAAGCCTTCCAAATACAAAATTTTGGTCTTTCGCTATTCGAATAATATTTGATTTGATTTATTTCAAGTCATTAGATTCGCACTCTGAGTAGATAAGCAAAAATAGCGATCATGGATTTTGATGAAAGTACAGACGGAACGATTTGTGCATTGTGCAAAATGTTTTTGTTACCACCTCCAAATTTCACTAGACCGAATGGTATGATGCATGCTACGATGGGGGCAGAAGATCATTACTATAATATTATGGATGCTGATAATAACTTTCAATGTCAGCTTAATCCTACGATTGCGGTTCTTATTTGTGGTCATTTATATCATGCAGATTGCCTGGAACGAATTACTTCTCCGGCAGACATGTGTGATCCACAGTGTCCCCCCTTGGGCCTCCGAAAACATTACACTCTAATGTGGATGAATTAGATGCTCGTTGGATTTTATATAAGTCTAACCATTATTGTTATTATTTTTATAATAATAATAATATGGAGTTTATATATATATATATATATAATGTGTTAAAATATTTGGAATAAAATGTGATTGATAGTATTGTTAATAAACTCTTAAATATTAAAAAGTTTATTCAATTCTCCATATTGTTTAGGTATTATTGTTTTATCATGATTATAACAACCATAATATAAGGTCAGTAATTTCAAGCTTTAAAAAACAAACTGTTAAAACAAGATAATAATATATAACAATCTTTTCTCACTCTCAACTGATATCATAAGCTAACCCATATATATTTATATAGCTTTCATATTTACTATAACTAGAAAATAATTGAAAGTTAAATATACCATAAGATACGCTATTTTAGTCAACAAATATAGTAAGTTTATGCTAGCTTCTTATCTCTAAAAGTGTTTTGAACATTAAAATAAAAACATATGTATGAGTTTTTAATGAAATATTATAATATACACTTCATGCTACAATTTTTAATATATAAATGTGTTATGTGATGTGCTCAAGATATAGGGATTATATACACACACACACACACACACATAGAAATATTTCAACCTTAGTTATGAAAAGATGGAATTTAAGGATGTAAATAAAATTTACACATGAAATTTGAAAGAGATATTAATAAAAAAGCATGTGTCTATGCCATCTGTACATAAATTATTTTAATATTTTGTTATTTAAAATATCTCTCAAGATCTCTCCCTCTCATATGTTGATTGAATATCCAATTAAAAACAAAAAATGTACATGAATATATATGTGTATAAAATTACAACCTCTCATGCATTCTAGGTTTGAATAATTGTATTTTTAAAGTGAATTTTTCATTGAGAGTTTTTTCCAAAAATATCTTACTTAAATATTCCAATATTTTCCCAAAAGATTATCCTAAGTCTATAACATGAAATTGTGAATGTGACAAAGAGAATCAATTAATGTACATAGATTTCTTCCATATTTAAGAATAAAAATGACTATCATTATCACCTAGCACTCTCGATTTCTCCATAACAATAAAAAAAGGATATGATCCTCTTCAACACTTCATGACAACTTAACTTTATTTCCTTAGAAGCTAAAATTATAGGAAGGGCGAAACCTATTATCATAGATTTGGTGGTTGGCTACACTTTTTAGTAGTAGTAATATTAATGTATAAGATCCTCCAACACTCATGCCCATCCCTCTATGGGATTGAGGTCAACATGGGCTTGGCCTTGTTGCTGAGACCAAAGGCAAAACATTTTGCTAATTCATGGCACTGAGATGATATCCATGAGCTCATTGCATAAGTCTATGGATATAGCACCTCTAGAATAATCTTTTTGAGTCCTTGGAATATTGATTACTGCTAGAATTATAATATACAAATTCCCTTATAATATACAAATTCCCAGACTATGTCAACTGAATAATAGTTTTATGATATCTTAAAACAACATTTTTCTTCATTTC
>APFE030539019.1:0-23167 GCA_000404065.3 Pinus taeda | reverse complement strand
TGTTTGTTATTTTTAAATTGGTTTCAAAGCATAGTTAGAGTGAGAGAATGTTTTATAATACTTTTAAGTAAAACTAATCAAATATGTATATATTTTTTGTAATTTTTAATATATCTTGCATTATTTTTAAAGTTCAAGAATATTTTGTTTTTATTTTAAAAGGGACATTTTTTAATTGCACATTGACCATGGACAAAATTACCTATCAGCTTTACACACTATAGAATGCCTCTATTTCCTCAAACATGTCGCATCCATAAATAATATATTTTCATTATATTGGTAAAGTAGAGTTCTTAGAAATAATTGTTAATCAGATCATAGAGCATGTGACTTCAAGAGTTTTAACTCAAAAAAGTTCCGAGTTAAAAAAATTACTTATAAGATATGAAATTCATAGATGTTTTGATGAGTACCATCAACACCATGTACTTTCATTTTATTTCAAATGAAAATTTTATGTGTGGCTTATTTGGGATCCACTTTTTTTTGCCTTTAGTTTTTTCATAACCATTAATATAATGGGTCATGAGAGTAGTCTTCTTTGCATATCCATGTTGACGACCATGCGCTAGGCTTATGAATTAATTTCATTTTTTGGGGTAATGTGAAACCACCAACTAAAGAACTTTTACATAGTTTGAATTACCTCTCCCACAGACACGTGTGATCCACAGTGTCTCTCCTGTGGCTGTTCTTCTCCCTTTGGGCCTCCAAAAATGTTACACTCCAATGTAGAAGAATTAGATGCTCTTTTGGCATCATCCACTGTTAGCTAAGTGGTTGTCTACCAATACATTTGGTATATCATAATGTGTAATGCTGAAATTTTGAGGAATTCTCTGAGAACATGTTTATATTTCAATGCAAAATTATATATCCTAGCAACTATATGTAATTGACACACATCAAAACAATGGCTTTAGAAATCTCAACAATCACCTTGAGGTTCACTTTTTCTTTACAATTTTGCCTTTTCCTTTATTATCAAAATGCCTTTGGGAAAAAAGGCCAAAACGGTGCTTTTCCCGTTTATAAATGGAAAGGTTCGTGATTCAAGAGAGATCATGATCTAAATGAGCCAACAGTCCAGATTAAATCGCAAGTCGCAGGTCGCCAATGTAATGTTTCCCCTTTTTAAAAGTCCCAATGCTATATATTGCACTGATCACGTCACATATTGGCAATCGCTATTTCTCGTGGCTTAAGGCCTTATCACTTCCTCTGAAATGCTTCGATATATCGGTAGTCTCATGTCGCAAGGTTTCAAGGGTGGCGTCTTTAGCATACGCCACTCCACTATTGAGATGCAATATTTCGGGAGTCACGAATCAAAACTCTTGAAGACTTGGGTCTGCATTCCTCTTAAATAAACTCAGGATGCGATATATGGTGATCCAACAGTTGGGGATAGTTCACTCAATTGCTTCAAATGGGATTCAACGGCTAGGATGTGATGTTGCTCAACACTATAAAAAAATACAAAAGCTCACATTTTTCAGTTAAGTCTATGTTTTCTGTTAGGAAGCGTGAAAACAAAGAAATCATCAGCTCTCTCCTGAATACAAAGAAAACAAAAGCATCATGAGGATTTCCATATCCTTGATAAATAATCATGCGCACAAAAACAATTTATTCATAATAACAAAATTTGTAGAGTCTCGTACTTGGCTCGATTACAACATATCAAAAGAGCTTTGTTTCAATGGAAATCCACACACTAATTCTTGGCTCTTGCTCACTCAATCCCTTTTTCTCGGTCCCTCTGTCTCTCTCTATATTACATTTTTTCTTCCTTTGTTCAATCAAATATTACTCTAACTGTGGTTAACAACTCAATCTCTATTTTTAATGAGTCTTATAGTAAATATCTAATTCCTAGCTCAACCACACACCTATACTAACAAATTATTTTTAATAAGACAATTTCTAACTATTACAATAGTGAAATACAACTCATTTCTTGAGAGGTCGAACCCTCTCACTAGAACTAACTTTTGACCAATTAGGTCAATAAAATTCAACTTGTTTAGCCACAAGATGTGAACAAACTTTCACATTGCTTGCTAAGTTCAAATGCTCCTGCATCAGAATCCTGCGGAAGAAAGAAATCATCCTTCATACTTTCAGCGCTTAGTCCATACTTCTCCAACTCTGTTGTGGTTACCCAGCTAGAATCCTCCACTAGCTCTCTTTTCCATTTGAATAGATATTGAAAATACGTTTGCCCTCTAGTTATTTTGGATACTCTTTTCTCCAAAACAACTTCTACTTCTTTCTTAGCTGTCTTTGGCATTTGTTTTTCCTAGTTCAAGGTTTGAACTTCATCTTCTGTAATTTCCTCCTTTATATTTGTCTCTATCTCTTTGTATGGATACAAAGCTCTAATTGAAAATAGGTGATATTCCAATCCCTTCTGGCAACTCAATTTCATATGCATTAGTTGAAAACTTTCTTACAATTCTACATGGTGCTACCTTTTTCTTCTTTAGTTTACTATACGTTTTAGCAGGAAATCCTTATTTTCTCAAATATACCATTACTAAAACCCCCACTTGGAATTATTTTTATCTTCTTTTCATATCCACTCTCTGTTTGTATTTGCTACTACTTTACTATAATCTAATTTTGACATCTTCTTGTAGTCTTTGCATCTGCTCCACAAAATCTTTCGCTTTTGCACTTCTTGTCTCCTTTTTGGCCAAATTTCTGAGCTCATACACAACTCTTGTATTCATTCCAAAAATAATGTTAAATGGACTCACTCCAGTACTTCAGTTTTGAGTGTCATTATAAGCAAAATTAGCCTGAGCTAGTGCTAAATCCCACTGCTTAGGATCTTGATACACTAAAATTCTCAATATGTTTCCCAAGCTCTTGTTTACTACACCCGTCTATCCATCTGTTTGAGGATGCTATGCTAAACTAAAACTAAGGTTAGCTCCCAGGTTCTTCCGATGAAATTCCCAACAAGATTTGTATCGTGATGAGACACAATACTTATAGGTAACCCATGTAATATTCCAATTTCTGAAAAGAATAGATTAGCAATATGTGTGTATGACTAGTGTCCTTACATGCAATGAAATGTGCCATTTTTGAAAATCTATCTACTAAGACATAAATGGAATCATTCCCTTTCTGGGTTTTTAGGTTCGTTTTTGGGCAATAATAAAAAGCATTCACTTGAGCGAAGGTTTTAGCTTGTCTAAAGTTACCAAGTAATCCTCCACTATGTTTCTCCTTTATTATGGTTTCCCTCATAGAAAATTTGGGAATACACAACTTGTTGCTCTTAAAAAATATGCCTCCTTGAATGAGATAATCCAACCACTGAATTCTGTTATGAACTACTGGATTCTCAATTGTTGTATAGATATCTTTGAAATATGCATCATCTTTGTACATTTCATTAATCTCCTCAAGTCCTACAACACCCACCTCGAATTTTTTCACAATAAAACTTATCCTACTCAATGCATCAATCAGTTTATTTGACTTACCACTCTTGTGTTTAATCGCAAAAGTAAATCTTTGCAAACAATCTATCCACTTGGCATGTTTCTAGTTTAGTTTCGGCTGGTTATTGACGAACTGTAATGCATAATTTTCCGAATACAATATGAATTCTTTTCGTAGCAAATAATGTGTGAACCTTTTCAAGGCTTATACAATAGTGTAAAACTCTTTATCGCCAGAAGAATATTTCTTCTTTTCTTCATTCAATTTCTCACTGAGGTACGCTATCGGTCTTTGTTCCTGACTCAAAACTGTGCCAACTGCAACTCCACTAGCATCTCTTTCAACTTGAAATAATTTTTCATAATAAGGAAAATTTGAAATTGCTTCCTGTGTGATTCTCCTCTTGAGCAATTTAAAATTTTTGTCTACTCCTTCTGTCCACTTGAAAAATTGATTGATCTCCTTAACTATTTCATGAATTGGTGCACAAATTTGACTAAAGCCTTTGACAAAATTTCTATAAAAACTTGCAAGACCATGGAAGCTCCTTACCTCAATTATATTTCCGGGAATAGGACATTTCCAAATTACTTGGAATTTCTTTGGATCCATTTTCAATCCCTCTTTAGAAACTACAAATCCCAGGTAAATTAATTCTTCCTTCATGAAATTATATTTCTTCAGATTTATCAGTAGTTTCTTTTTCTACAGAGTTATTAGAACCAACTTAAGATTCTCTAGATGTTGTTCTTTACATTAACTAAAAATTAGAATAACATCAAGATAAACAATAACAAACTTGCCTACATACTGCTTCAAGACTTCATTCATTAATCTCTTGAACGTGCTAGGTGCATTACTGAGTCCAAAAGGCATCACTAACCACTCATACAACCCATTATTTGTTTTAAATGTAGTTTTCCATTCATCGCAAATCATTCAAGTTTGTGGAAGTTCAAATTACCTTTGGTCTTCCCACAATAGAAAAATGCAACTCCTTGTTTTTCACTACCTCCTATAGCAGCTCCTTTCCACTTATCAGCATAATACTACTTCCAGGTGTTCCTTTGTTAGCATTTCCCTTCAATGGTAGCGATGTATGTTTAGTTCCATCATTTTCTAGAGTATAAGTGTTTCTCCTCCCATCATGAATAGCTTTCTGATGAAATTTCCACGATATTCCCAGTAATATATGGCATACACCCATAGGCATTACATCGCATAATATCACGTATTTATACATATCAATTTGTATCTCAACCTTGCATTGTTGTGTAACAATAATCTGATGCCCTTTTTGTAACCATGAAACTTTGTAAGGAGTAGGGTGTATTGTCTTTGCTTGTCTGAGGTTGTCCACCATCTCTGTACAAACAAGGTCGTCAGTGTTTCCAGTTTCAATTATTACTTTACAACACTTACCTTTTGATTTACAAGTAGTTCTAAATAAATTCTTTCTCTGCGTTGGTTCTTCAATCTCCTTCTATGTCCTAAGAAAGGTCCTTCTCAATAACAAGGATTCTCCTACTTCAGGAGATTCTTCCTTTTCCATAAGTCTAGGTTGTTCTTACTTTTCCTCGGACACATTCACAATCCTCTGACTTGTTGGTTTATTACGAGGACAGTCCCATGACACATGTCCCCATTCTCCACATGTATAACACTGAATATCTCTTCCTCAGCCTCATCCTCTCAGCGCAAACCTTCCTCTATTAAATTCTCCTCTCTGTGGTGGTTTTCTACTTGAACTTCCTCCTTCATGTTGATGTTGTTCTCCCCTTGTTGTGGTAGTTCCTCTACTTCTTACTCAGCTTCTTCCTCTATTCCTTTAATTCTGTTTTCTCAATATCTTCTCTTCTACCTTCAAAGTTGGTTGATAGGCATCCTCAATAGTCTTTATACTCAACAATTTGATTTCATCGTGAATGTCATAGCCTAAGCCATTTATATAACTGGCTACCCTCTCCATGACATCCCCTGCAAGTCCTGCTCTAATGCTCAATCTATAAAACTCTTATGTATATTCTTTAATAGAAATTCATTTTTGCCCTAAAATCTGCAATTGTTTGAAAATATTTAACTGATAATATTTAGGAATAAATTTAGCTCTCATTTTACTCACCATTTTATCCCAATGCTTGATCTTGGACATTCCTTTTCTCATTCTAGATGTTTGTAGTTCATAGCACCAAATAGTGGCATGACCCTTCAATCTTGTAACTACAAATTTCACCTTCTTTTTGTTGTAAACTTCCTCTTCATAGTCAAAATATTTGTCCAATGAACTCATCCAAACCATTAACTATTCTACATTGTGATTCCCTTCATACGTAGGAAATTCCTCTTTGGTTTTCCTCCTACTTTTGCCAGCATCTTGATAACTCTGGTAGTTTCATTTCCCTCCTCTTCTTCTTCCTCAAAAGATTCTTCTTTAGCACTGTCAACTCCTTCATTAGGTGTTCTTCTCTGAGTAGTCTCAATTGTTACCATTCTTGTATGCAGACTGTGGAACTCTTCTAGTAGAAGTACATTTTCTTCAGATCTTCCTCGACTAATGCCAGCTCCTCTCCTTGGTGGCATTTTTCTTAAATCAACCTTAACTTCTGCTTTGATACCAAAAATGACACAAGCGGAAACAATGGCTTCAAAAATCTCAATAATCACCCTGTGGTTCATCCTTTCTTTACAATTATGCCTTTTCTTTTATTACCAGAATGCCTTTGGAAAAAAAGGCCAAAATAATGTTTTTCCCCTTTATAAATAGAAAGGTTCGCGATTCACCGAAGATCACGATCTAAACGAGCCAACAATCCTAATTAAATCGCAAGTTGCAAGTCCCCAATGTAATGTTTCTCCTTTTTAAAAGTCCCGATCTAATATATTGTGTTGATCGTGACACATATTCGCAATGTTATTTCACTTGGCTTAAGGTCTTATCACTCCTACTCAAATGCTCTGACATGATATATCGACAGTCGCATGTCATAACATTTCAAAGGTGGGGTCTTTACCATATGCCACTCCACTATTGTGATGCGATATTTTTGGAGTCACTAATCTCAACTCTTGAAGACATGGGTCTGCCTTCCTTAAATAAACTTGCGATGTGATATATAGTGATCCAACGGTCGGGGATAGTTTTCTCTATTGGTTCAAAGCGGAATGAATGGCTGAGATCTAATATGGCTCAACACTACAAAAAAATACAAAAGCTCGTAGTTTTTCTATCAAGTTTGTGTTTTCTTTTGCGAACAGTGAAAAAAAAGAAATCATCAATTCTCTCTTGAATACAAATAAAACAAAAGAATAATGAGGGTTTCCACAGGCTTGATAAATAATCATGAGCATGGAAACAATTTATTCATAATAACAAAAGTTACAGAGTATCAGCCTTGCCTTGATTACAGCATATGAAAATACCTCTATTTCAATTGAAATCCACACGCTAATTCTTGGCTCTCGCTCACCCAATCCCTTTTTATCGGTCCCTCTGTCTCTCTCTATATTACATTTTTTCTGCCTTTTTTAAATTGAAAATTACTCTAACCGTGCTTAACAACTCAATCTCTATTTTTAATCAATCTAGCAGTAGATCTCTAATTCCTAGCTCTACCAAACACCTGTGCTATCAGTTTATCTTTGAACATAAAATAAGACAATTTCAAACTATTACAATAATGAAATACAACCCATTTCTTGAGAGATCTAACCCTCTTAGTAAAACTAACTTTTGACCAATCAAGTCAAAGAAATTCATCTTGTTTAGCCACAACATGTGAACAAAATTTTACATTGCTCGCTAAGTCTGGATGTTTCTGCATCAGGAATTAATGATATTTTTTAGTTCATTTTGGAACACATGGATATCCATACATAACTATAAAATTATCTGAAATTGTCAATATAATATTTATCCCTTATGCCGAGTCTACCTCAAAATTTCTGCCTGATTTTTCTGAAACTTGAAATGGTAAGAAACGAAATATGTAGTTATGAAAAATCCCTACAAGATTAGTATACACTCAAAACCCCCCTTTTATCCTCTTTTCAATTTTTCTTCATAATCACTGGCCTAAGCTAATATATCCAGTGCAACTTTCTTGGGCAGGATATTGAAAACATAGTTCTGCATATCGCTTCGCGAATCGCTATACAATCGCTCGTATTTCTCTCACAAATGAATTCGTCTTTGGGAAAATTTCTGCGGGTATCTAGCCCTGTGGGAGCTCATCACGATCTATTTAACGCACAGAAGAGATGACACCATTGCGCTAACATGACCCCAAGCCACATCAAGTGTTAATCAAGAACTTAGCTTTCAAGATGGTTAAACTAAATTTTATAGCTAGTATATTTTTCCTGTTATTTGCAAGAATCAAGAAAAAGTTACTATATACTTGCTCTAAAATGGACCATGGGATTTATAAAAACTAAACAATGAAACATAATTGTTGAATTGTAGCCTCAGAAATCATTAAACTAAATTCAAATTAAATGACCTATTACCAATCTCAAAGCACAGTATTACTCACATCAAGTTTTCTAACTCTTTTCTGAAATACCCAAACGAATTTCTGTGTCTTTCCACTATTCTCAGCACTCGTGTGTGTGTGTGTATATATATATATATATATATATATATATATTATATGTTTTTTAACTGATTTCTGAAATACCAAAACCAATGTATCAGTCTTTCCCCTTTTCTGAGCACTTGAATATATATATTATATGTTCTGTAACTGATTTCTATATCCAAACCAAATTTAGCACATAGGCTTGCTCTGAAATAGACCATGGGACTTATAAAAACCAAACCACCAAACACAATTGTTGAACCACGACCTCAAAAATCGTTAAACTAAATTTAAATCAAATCACCTATTACCAATCCCAAAGCACTGTTTTAGTCAGATTAAGTTTTGTAACTCTTTTCTAAAATACCAAAACCAATGTATCTATCTTTCCACTTTTCGTAGAGCTTATATAGATATATTATATATTCTGTAAAACCAATGTATATTGCTTTCCCCTTTTCTAATCATATATATATATATATATATATTCCGTGAAATATATATACAATGCCTTAGCACCAAATTATAATATTGTATTGATACTCAATTTTTTTTTAAATTTAGATTAACATGTTGTCACTTATTTGGACCAATTATATATATGGCTTTATATAAAATCAGATAGTTTATTTTATAATAGTAAATAGAGTTATATATTATAATATATATATATAATATTTATTATATATATATATATATATATTGATATGATATATATATATGATCTATTAAAATAATTTGAATAAAATGTGATTGACTCTATTGTTAAGACACTCCTAAACATTAAGTAGTTTATTCAATTCTCCATATCATTTAGGTGTTATTTTTTTATCATGACCATAACATAAGGTCACCAATTTCAAGCCTTAAAAACTAAATTGTTTTAAACAGATTATAATATATTAGAACCAATCTTTTCAATTAACTAGGTTACATAATTAATTTTATATTATATATATATAGATTTATATATATTATTAATATATATAATATATATATATATAAGATATATATATTATATATAGAAGATATATAACAAAGAAATATTTCAATATTAGTTATAAAAAGATAGAATTTAAGGATGTACATAAAATTTACACATGGAATTTGAGAGACATATTAATAACAAAATATGTGGCTATGCCATCTATACATAAAATATTTTAAGATTTTTGTGACGTAAAATATTTTGTCAAGATCTCTCTTTCCTCATACGTTGAATTGGTATCCAACTCATCACGTTAGATCCTTGCAAGTGACATGATATGCTTGATGTAACAGATTTGATCCTCAATAATAATATTTCCTACATATGAACACCAAAAAGAAAGGTTTCTCTTAAAAGAAACTAAGTTCTTCTTCATCATAGGTTTGATGGCCAAATAGTGAGAAACAAAATTTTCAGTTGAAGAAAGGTTAAATAGATTAGGTTATTCAATTACTCATTGTGCACCTCCAATTTAAAAACAAAAAAATGTACATAACTATAACATACACGACTAATAATTATTTTTAGAGGACAATGTGAGGCTATGTATTGAACTCATCATCACTATCAAAATTTTAGAAAAACTCAAGTTTGACCTCTACAGAGTCTTCATAAGTACATATTTTAGGTCATTATTTTAATATCTCATTTAAGAAATATTTTCTATGAGTTTTACAATTGAATTTTTTTTGTCGATGTCTTTGGAAATGAAAATATTTGTTGTGTCCCTAGTTTTATTGATCTTGCAACACTTCATTATCACAACTTAACTTTATTTCCTTACAAGCTAAAATAACATGAAGGGCCAAACCTCTTATCACAAACTTCGTGGTTGGCTCCACTTCTTAGTAGTAGTAATATTAGTGTATAAGACCTTCTAGCACTCATGTATGTCCCTCTATGGGATTCAGGTCATGAGCCTGTATATATATTGATTTCTACTAGAATTGATAAATCATATATATACTGAAATCGAACATTTTTTTTCATTTGTAGTTCAAAAGTCCAATTTTGGCCAAAGAAAATTAGAGTTAATAGATTTTGAGGAATTCAAAATATTTTATATATTAAGGAAACAATCAAGATATTTTTCTCCCACACCCATAATGGTGGTTCATGATAATTTTGGAATTAATTAAAGTTGATCCAATCAAAGCCTTACATAATGTATATTTTTACTGTATTAATATTTCCATATCTAATATAGAAATGTTAATCTCCTTATAAGCCAACTATATGTAAAATTCAAAGCTCTCTAATGGATCATCTAAAGGGTTAAAAACTCCTTCTTTTGTAAGAATTGTTAGTGTTAACAAAATTGTTGCATTATGTGATATACTGATATAAAAAATAAATGTCGTGTTCTCTAATATATTTATATAAAATATTTTTTAACTATGGTCATATGATATGGTGCCATGGTATATAAGTTTTAACTTTTCAAAAGATTAG
This sequence comes from Pinus taeda, assembly GCA_000404065.3. Classification (NCBI taxonomy): domain Eukaryota; kingdom Viridiplantae; phylum Streptophyta; class Pinopsida; order Pinales; family Pinaceae; genus Pinus; species Pinus taeda. The sequence continues at coordinate 12,688 of APFE030539019.1, read as the reverse complement.
ATTGAATGTATTATGGGATTCTAGTATGAAGGAATAATTGAATTATAACTAGTATAGATCTGTCATAACATGGTGCCATGGTATATATGTTTGAAGTTTTCAAAAGGTTAGATTGAATGTATTATGGGATTCTAATATGAAGGAATAATTGAATTATAACTAGTATATATCTATCATGTTTATGTATCTAGGAAGAGACTAGAGCGATCAAATGCCTTGTTATGCAAACCATTTTTATATACAATACTTAAAAAAAAATGCACCTCTAAAAGTTGCGTCCCTTTAGTAACTTGATAGATGATCGTTAAGATGTATCTCTCTCTCCATTCCAAATCAAAAATTAACCTTAATAAAAATGTAAAAATGTAAAATAACGATGCACTTGAAATGATATAAAAAGAAGAATATAATTTTTCAGCTACTTAATATAATATATACAGATTTTATTATTTATATCTATTACCACTTAAATCATATATAATATGAAAATTGTTGACATTTGAAATATTTAATTTAACATGAGCATGCGATATTTTTTTATGGACTATATTGTCACATTTAAATAAATCTTTTATTACTATTTTTTTAATATATTTCAATATTACTTTCAATTATTTCTTCTCTTTTCACATTTAAATATTTGACTTTAGTCTCCCCCCCCCACACACACATATATATATATGTATATATGCGTATTGATATTAAAATAAATTAGTTAACATAAATATTAAATTGATATATTTATATATCCATTTGAAATATAAAATTATAAATAATATCAACTTTGTTTGTTATTTTTAAATTGGTTTAAAAGAGTTTTAAATAACTAATAAACAAAGCATAGTTAGAGTGAGACTATATTTTATAATACTTTTAAGTAAAACTAATGAAATATGTATGTATATTTTGTATTTTCAATATAGCCTCCATTATTTTCTTAAACCTTTTTTTTATTTTTACTTTGAAAGGGACACTTCTTAACTCCACATTGAGCATGGACAAAATTACATATCACCTTTAAACTTGACTATAGAAGAAGACTATGTCATCAAACATGCCACTTCGATAAGTCATATGTCGTTATTATGTCGGTAAAGTAGAGTTCTTAGAAGTAATTGTTAGGAAAGATAATAGAGCATGTGACTTCAAGAGTTCTAATGAAGGAAGTTCCCAATTAAAAGAAATGACTTATGAGCTATTTGTAAAAATTCATGAAAGTGTTGATGTAGTACCATCAACCCCACCTCGAATAGAATTTTATTCTCACAAGCTTCAAGAAGAAGCATTGTGTGAGCCTAAGAAAAGGAACATGACCTTTTTCTTTGTATATGAAATTTGATTAAATTGTAGACCTCTAGAAGCCCCATTGTGGAAAGAGGATGAGATGCCTCATCTCTCTTAGGGTTTTATTTGGTTAGTTTTAAAAGGAGCCTCGTGCATAGTGTTAGCATAAAAAGGAGACAATGAAATATCATGCTGCAAGAAGTGTGCAATATAATGGCAGTTTGGTTGTGAGAGGCCATACCATGTAGTTTCATTTTATTTCAAATGAAAATATTATGTGGTTTATTTCACATCCAATTTTCTTATTAATTTATTTTTTTCCTAACCATTATATTAACGGGTCATGAGCATAGTCTTGTTTGCATATCCATGTTGACAACCATGTGCTAGGCTTATGAATTAATTTCACTTGTTGGGGTAATCTGAAACCACAAAGGAAAGAAGGATTTGGTATTCCTGTGAGAGCCATACACAAATGACTAAGGTGCATTAGAGGTAGTCATAAAAGCAAAGGATTCAAGGTATACATGGTGAGGGGTAATTCAATGTGGAAGGTGGGAAGGAGTAGACCTTCCCAACACCTCTGTAAGGTAGGAACTATTATCTTGGTTGGCCCGTGGACTCGTGAGTTATTCATATGGATATGGAAAAGAGATGAACCCTACCAAAGCTAAGTCTCTTCATATGACATCAAGGAATTAAGGAGCCTACTGGCAAAGAAAGATTTTGGGGTTTGAGTGGTGAGAGTTCATTGTTGTGCAGTGTTAGGTCCCTATACTACTAGTATAAACTGTTATTGTTGTTAGTGCAACCCCCTTATTGTATTATTTTGTCCATATAATCCCCATTATGTTATTATTGGACCCCTTAGAAACCCAATATTTTTATTATTGTTCCCCTACAATATTATTTTGATGTAGGCTCTCATTGTATTGGGACTTTTTTTACTCCTATATATAGAAAGGATGTCATGTCATTTGTATCATCCAAGAATTGTTCATTTGTGTAATGAAAAGGAGGTTCCCCCTTGAAGATTCTAATTTCTAAGTCATTGATCTATCTTTTATATCTTTTATTGAGTTGGATTCATAACGTTTGATGTGAGAGCTTCGGATTCTAGGGTTCTGTTGCTCCAAAATAGGTCATCGTGGAATTTTCGCTATAACATTTTTTTGGTGAAGTTAAAAAAAAAAACATTTGAGCCAAACTCTTGGTGATCCACAAGTCCAAACTTCAAACCCTGTCTCACTATATTTTTGGAAATATGATCTGAGGAAGCTAGTGTTTTTTCAAGCTCGAGAATTCCATCTCAAACAGGTCATTATGGAATTCTCGCTATAATTTTTTTCTTACGAATGTTCATGCTAGGAAATTAAAACACATTTGATCCAAAACCGTGGTTAAGCTCGAGCCTGAATTTTAGGTCTTGTTGCGTTGTATTTTCGGAAATACGATCCAAGACATTTAGGGTTTTTGTAGACTCCTCAATTACATTCCAAACAGGTGACCTTGGGAAAATAGTCATAACTTTCTCACTGAGCATGAGATTGAAATTTAGTCAGAAGTCATAGAAATAGGACAAACTATACTTTGCTATGTATTTATTTTAGATCTAAAGGTTGAAACAGTGACATGTGGCATGTCATACAAGTTTTCTCCTCAACCCATTTATAATGAGGTCATCATAGGAGATTTGGCATAACTCTTTATTGAAGAATCCAATATTGATGACACTAGTTGCATTGGAAAGAGGATTCATAGGGCTACCACAAGTTAGAATATCAAATGTTGGAGATCTGAAATTTCAGAGATATAAAATATTAAAGATTGAGATGCTAAAAGAAAGAAAAATAATGACTTGAGTCAAGAAAATAGAAACATCTAGTAAGAAAAATTGGATGGATGATTTGAAGAGTGCGATCGAAGCTAAGATAAATAGTTTTATATGTGCTATGGAAGCATAATTGAAGAAATCCATGGAATATTTGAATAAATACATGGAAGGTTCGAATGAAGGTGGGACAAAGAAGCTACAAGAAATGCTTCCTAATGACGAAAAGGTCGTAGAGGAAACTCATGATGAAAAAAAAATAAATTTTAATAATGATATCATAGAATATAACATTGGATTGAATACCCATCATATTACAAAGATTGATATGAGGAATTTCGATGTCAAGGATCCCATATCATGGATACTACAAATGGATAAATATTTTAATCTACATGATGTTCAAATGTTCCAAAAGGTACATGTTGCATATTTATATTTAGAACCGAATCACTTTTTATGGTATAAAGTGCTTTGTTCTCTTAAAACACCTCTCACTTGCTCAATTTTCATGGAGGAAATGATAGCATATTATTTATATACAAAGAGAAACACCTTTAGCCAAGTGAAAAATCTGAAACAAAAGGGTTCAATGGCAAAACACATTGAGGACTTCCAAAAATTGAATATAAGGGAAAATGATATTCTAGAGAAATACAGGATTGATGTCTTAATAAGGACATTAAAGGATAACATTCAACATGAGGTTTGTCTATGGGAACCTCATTCATTAGAGAAGGCATTCAGGTTGCCAAGAAAAATGGAAAGCAAACTTATGGCAACAACGAAGTCTGCCACTCATAATTATAAAGATGGAAGTGTTGTTGCCCCTAGTCTTCCACAACCTACAAGTTTGTCACCACAACAATTCGAAGAAAAAAGAGTAGAAGGGCTCTGTTACAGTTGTGAAAGAAAATACACTAAAGGTCATAAGTGTGCTCAGAATAAATTATTTAAATAGATTGTGAGGAGGACGAAGAAGAGGAATAGGAAATGCCAAAAAGAAGAGGATATACACTAGGAATAAACTCTAGAGAAAGAATAAATTAATCTCACCTCATCTTGTAATGCAATGGTAGGAATTACCACTCCTCAAACTATCAAAAAAGAAGGACATATCAAGTAGAAAAGGGTAATAATGTTTATTGATTGAGGTCATACCCATAGTTTTATTCATTGTAACATAGCCAAGGAATTGAATTTCTTCCTATATACAACACCAAAGTTTCAGGTTACGGTTGTAGGTGGAGAAACCATAAATTTCTCTCGAGAGAGCCATAATATCAAACTATCAATGGGATAATATGTATTGAAGAGCCCAATGCTGTCAATTCCATGGGGCAGTGCTCATATTGTACTGCAAGTCCAATGGCTACAATCCTTGGGTATAATAGCTTTTACTTTTGAGGAACTTTTGATGATTTTTTTCATAAGGAAAAGAAGTTGAATTAAGGGGTATCACAGATAAATTGGGAAAAATAATTAGATCTAATAGAATCACAAACCTTCTAAAGAAAGAACAATGAGGTGTAATTGTAGAATTATGTTCACTATAGGTTCCCGCTTCAAAATCATCTATTTCTCAAGATCTGCAAAAAGTCTTGGACAACCATTCCATGGTATTTGAGTTCCCACCTATACATGGTCATGATAATGCTATTCATTTTATTCCACGAAGTGTTCCTCCATACATCAAACCTTACTTAGTGGGAAGACACCTAAAGGTAAAAATGGATCATGAGAGTCTTAAATACCTTTTAGAATTATCTTCATAAGAACAACAAAAATGGGTGACAAATATGTTGGGTGATGACTTTGAAATCATATAAAGAGAAGGAGAGTAGAATGTTGTTGCAGATGCACTCTCAAGAAAGGATGAGGATGTGGAAGCACTCGTTTGTGCCAATTCTATTATCCAACTCAATTGGATAAATGAAGAAAAGAATGAATGGAACAATGATGAAGAAGTGTGGGAAATCATTCAAAAGTGAGAGAAGATCCCAACTCACAGAATATTTCCATAACTTGACGAAGAAGGAAAAATCATATTGGAACTTGAAGCAGTCACAGAAACAAGAAATGGACAACTAAGAAATGGATCAGTTTCAAAGTATCTCATTAAGTGGAAGAACTTACCCACCAAGTATTCCACATCGGAGGATGAGAATATTATACAAAACCATAGAGAACTACTCAAGCATTGAGGACAATAGTTTTTCAAGTAGAGGAGCATGTTAGGTCTCTATACTACTAGTGTAAGCCCTTGCTTTTATTAGTGCAACCATCTTATTGTATTATTGTGCTCATATAATCCCCATGTTGTTATTATTGGACCCCATAGAAGCCCACCATTTTTATTATCATCCCCCTACAATATTTTCGTTTGGTAGCCTCTGATTGCAGTGGGACCGCTTAGGCTCCTATATATAGAAAGGGGGTCTTGTGAGCTATATCTTCGAAGAATTGTTCATTTATGTAATGTAAAGGAGGTTTCCCCCTAGAGAAGGCTGAATTCTAAGTCATTGATCTATATTTTCTATCTTTTGATGAGCTGGTTTCATAACATGCACAATTAGAGGTCCTATTTTGAGTTTATAGTTCCTGTTTCAAAGTTTACATTGTTAACTAAATTTCATTTCTTCTTGCACAATGGGTAGGCGACCTACCTGAGTCATCTGAGACACCTTCATTTCACCTGGCGATAACGTCACCCAAGTCTCCACCACATTTACTTCCACGACGGGCGGGCGACCTGCCCGAGTCGCTAGAGACACCTACGTTTCCTTCTACCCACTGGGTGGGTGACCTCACCCAAGTCACCACCTGCACCTTCACTCGAACGCTGGGTGCCTTCACCCGTGCCCTTGCTTTTCTCCCAAGTCTACGTGCTTATCTTTTTGTGCAGTTCCCTAAGGGCGGGCGCATTAGAATTGCGCCTCCTTGCTGCGGCTCTACTTTCTTATTTGCACTTCACTTGTCCACCGAAAGACTTGCTCAAATTGATCGATGCCAAAATTCTCCAACATTGCATATAATATATATGCCTCCACGCACAGTTGTGCCACCTGTTGGCTAACTTGCATTTTATCTCCAACCAACGCCTTTATTTGTTCCATCGTTCGATTGGCCCATCGACCAACAACCGAACTACAACTCTTCACTGTCAGCTTTGTCAAGAATGAATGCCCTCGCTCATCCTTTATAAATATGCAACTGCTTTAACACTTTGCACATGCATCCAAGTTTCTCGCTCAGTTCTATTTCCAACTCGTGCGCTCAACTGAGTTGCACTTCGCATCGGTAGTAATGAATTTGGATTGTAGGTCCTTATATCCTCCTCCACCTGAAGTCATTGTCCTCCTAAACAACATCCACCTTGGTAACCATCCTGTTATCAAGATTTTTATATCCGAACAGTCTTATCCATGATATCAACTCCTCCACATACTGCAAAGATCCCTACAACATGTGTAGAATGACCATCTCCATCATGTTTCATCCTCATCCTGTAGTTTTTCATCAGATGCTCCACAATGCCAACAAACATCTGTCAAACATTGCCTCAGATCAGCCTAATACGAACACACCTCTGCACATTGGTACCGCTCATGACTCGAACTAGTTGGGTAGCTAATCCAACCATACGCCCAAACCATAGGAATGCACATCCTTATGCCACCATCAGTCTTTCCTTGACTTCTGCTACATCTTAGAATCATCAAGAATTTGTCCAATCCCCATGTTGAGGTCCATGGAAACTCCATCCCATCTGCAACATGTTCAGTCATGGCCTTGCTGCACAAGAGTGTACAACCCCTCCATTGGCTCATACATCTCTATGTCACAATAGAATCTGCATAACATCCTTTGCTTTGGCATTCCCCATAGAATGTCCATGAATGACACCTCTACACATGCTCCTGCATAATGTCCCTACATCACTATCATGCTCCATGTCTTCAACCCGATGTTCATGACTCTAGTTGTACATGATGTCCAACCCATGTAGACTCCATCCCAACATTCGGCCATTTGCATCCAAGTCTGCAATATATTATAAAGAAGCCTCCTCCCAAGGTCCCTTGCTAAGTTGGTGTAGCCCCTTCCAAACAAGGTCCCTACACCAACCCTTCTCCAAGGTTTTCTATATAGAAAGGAGGGCCAGGAAGTTTCCTCCCTGAATTTTATCTACCGATGTATCAGATTGATATTGTGTCCTCAAGTATCTGTGCACAACCTCAATCTCTTCACATGTACACCCAAGCTCTCCAAACTTGGCTTTCATCAACTAAAACTCATATATGCCCATAGCATACCTACAAAAATCCACTATACCAGCAGGATCTCTACCTTCATAATCTTTTCCAACCACTGCTTCTGAAGTAGTACTCAGACTCTCTTCTTTCGCAACTCCATTGTGAAGATCATCAGTAGAAGATGTCTCTGTCAAGTGCTCCAAGGTTTGTGAGATTGATCTCCCACTTACTTCATCCTTCCTTGCTCTTGCAATGAAGTCAATCAACTTCCCTTCCTTCATTGTTTGAGTCATACTCCCAAGTCCTCTTTGCTCCACATCCTCATGCTTCACATTTAGATCTTTGGGATACAAAGTCATAGAATTCATCCTCAGTCTATACCCCAAGCAACTTATTCTATTCATCGGAACCATCATGGTTCTTCCTTCAGATGTGATCAAGAGAATGTCCTGGGCCACCACTGGTATGGCTTGTGCAAGACTCATAAAATATTTCCCTATCACCATAGAATGATCATCCATGTCCACGATCCTCAAGTTCAACTTTCGAAACCATGATCCCACTCTCACCTGAGTGTTTTCCATCACACCAGTAATAAATTTCATGGTAGAGTTTACTGCTTTGAAAGCACTCCATTCCCTCTTTGTCTTTGCTTTCTTCTGAAAAGACATTACTGCTTTCCTTATCAAGAAGCTATGAGTAGCCCCTATATCCACCAAACCTGTAAATCTCTTGCCCTTCACAGTCACCTGCACAAAACTCAGCTTCAAGGCATCACCTCCTTCTATCGACTCTATCTCGTGTCTTACCTCAGCAACCTACTTCAAGAATTTGGTCTCAGAAGTGTCAATTGGCTTGTGCTTTAACTTGAAATTCCTCCTGAGGTACTTCACTTCCTTTCTTGTCTCTTCTAAGCAACTTGATCCTGGTCTAGGTCGACTTCCTTCAAGCTTGTCCTCCATTGCATTCTACTCAAGTGCACGAACCAAGTTCCCATTGAATACCTTCATAGAACTAAGCTTCTGAACATCCTCTGGATTGTCTTGGTAGTGAGTTCCCTGCCTGTCAATGTAGTCAAGTTGTTCCTGCTCAATTACAACAACCTTCTTACCAAGAAGCTTCTTCTTTATCTCCTCCTCAATTTGCTTGAATTTGGCTTCCACCATGGCACTTTTCTTCCTTAGCTGAGCTCTTTCATCCAAGAGCTCTTGAAGTCCAAGACAAATTTTTCATATCTCCTTATCAAGTTCCTTGATTTCACTACCTATCGTACTTCCACATTGGGTTTTGAATTCTTCAAGTTTCCTCCTTAGTTCCGAACAACCTTCCTAAATCTTCATGTTCTCAGCCTTCATCGAAACCCAGTTGGAACTCCATTGGCCCATCTGTTCCAACACTTTGTATTGGAAGACTTAAATTGCATTATGGCTAGATTCACCTATCATAGGTTCATCCACCATATTTCCCTTTTAGCTTTCTCCAAGTTCCCTGCAAAACATGAACCACCTCTTGTTCCACTTGTATGTGAAACCAACTTCCTTCACCTGCAAGTACTTTTTTCCACTGTCACCAACTGAAGATTCTTCAATCCTGAATCAACTTCAATCTTCAACACCAACACCTATTCATAAGCTCTGATACCATCTGTCATGCCCCAGGCCTACAGTAGTCTTTCAACTGTACTTGGCGAGGTACGGAACCAACAAACACTTTCTTTTTACCAATACTTATGTTCATGGACTATGCTTAACCATATGTCGTACTTAGTTTGTGTTTCTCAACCAAGTATTATTATGTTTCCTTTATACCAATGAACTCCCATACACATTCATTATCATCAACAATTATACGTGAAGAATGCAATTTCACAGTATAAAGGGAGGGGTAACTCCCTGAATAATGAGTCTGCCCGAATACAATATATTATACAACTTTACAATGTTTACAAAGCCTTACAAGTATACTGGGGAAACAGCAAGTTTCATACTTAGCCAATTTTACAACATACCACACCTTCGTGTGTCAATTGAGTTCAATGCCCGAGTTGGGTGGGCACACCCTCACACAAGTTGCCAACTGCTCCTCAACCAAACTTCATTTCTTCTTGCACGACGGGTGGGCAACCTACCTGAGTCACCTGAGACACCTTTGTTTCACCCAGCGGTGACCTCACCCAAGTCTCCACAGCATATACTTGCACAATGGATGGACGATCTACCCGAGTCACTCGATACACCCGCGTTTGCTTCTAAATGTCGGGCGAGCGACCTCACCGAAGTCACCACCCGCGCCTTCACCCGAACGCTGGGCGCTTTCACCTGCACCCTTGCCTTTCTCCCAAGTTTGTGTGCTTATCTTCGTGTGGAGCTTCCCAAGGGTCGGCGCATTAGAACTGTGCCTCCCTCCTGTGACTTTACTTTATTCTTCACACTTCACTTATCTAGCAAAAGACTTGCTCGAATTGATCGATGCCAAAATGCTCCAACATCGCATATAATATATATGCCTCCACACACGGTTGTGCCACCTCTTGGCTGACCTACATTTTATCTCCAATCAACGCCTTCGTTTGCTCCATCATTTGGTCAGCCCATCGACCAATGCCCAAACCTACAACTCTTCATCGTCATCTTTTTCAAGAATGAACGCCCTTGCTCATCCTTTATAAATATGCAACCACTCTAACTCTTCGCACATGCATCCAAGTGTCTTGCTTAGTTCTATTTCCAACTCTTGCACTCAACTGAGTCGCAATTCACATCGGAAGTAATGACTTCAGACCGTAGGTCCTCACAGCCTTAGTGGTTCACATTTATGGGAAGCGTTACTGTCACATTACGAAATGGGGTCCAATGCGGTGATACTTCTGAATAAATAAGATAACTAGGCTCCACACCCAAGAATATCCCTATTGGAGATTGGTTATAGAAACTCCATTGTTTCTTCATTTGTTGGACAATTACTTCACTTTGGACCTGAATGTTTCTCATCTTCATAATCATACTTGAAGACCAATTGAAACTGAGCAGAATTGCAGTTTTCCTTAGATATAACTTTTTTAAACATATTTGGAGGATTTTGGCTAGTGCGTATCCTTTCCAGCTTCAACTGTCCATCTTCCAACATTGACCATATGAAATGGTACTTGAGTTGTATATGTTTAGTCCTGGAATGAAATGCAAATTTCTTTGCAAGATGTATGGCACTCTGGATGTCACTATATAAAATGTCCCACCACTACTTCTTTCCCAATTCATCGAGAAACCTTTGTAAGTAAATCATTTCTTTACTAGCCTCAGTGGCAACAACATACTCCGCTTTCATCATTGAGAGTGTAACAACACTTTGAAGTTTTGAAACCCAACTGATAGTTTTTCCACCTATAGTAAACACATACCTTGTTTTTCTCCTCTGTTTATCTCTGTCACTGCCATATCTGCATCAACATATCCCTGTAGAGAAATGGTTGAGCCACCAAAGAATAATGCTTGATTTGTGGGACCTCTCAAAAACATGAGATCCACTTCACTGCCAACCAATGTTATTTTCCTGGATTGATCATGTACCTCCTTACAACTCCCACTGCTTGTGCAATATCAAGCCTTGTGTAGACCATTGCATACATTAAAATTCCAACTACTGACACATATGGAACTTTAGACATATAATCCATTTCTTCCTACTTCTTTGGACACACCTTAATTAGTTTGAAATGACTAGCCAAAGGTATACAAACTGGTTTTCAATTTTGCATATTAAATATTTGTAACACCTTTTCTATGTACTCACTCTGAGACAACATTAATTTTTTATTCGTCGTGTCTTTAATTATTCTCATACCAAAGATTTTATTTGCAGCACCTGAATCCTTCATTGAAAATGAGTTCACCAATTTTCTTTTGAGCACATTTATTTCCTACATGTTAGAACCTGCAACAAGCCTCTCATCTACATAAAATAACAATATAATATAGCTGCCATCAATTTTCCTTTTGAGATAAACACAATGATTAGAGTGACATCTATTATAACATTGTTTAGAGTGACATATACTATAAATTCAACTAAAGTTCCATCTCGGGTTTGGATTTTGCATCATTAATGAAAGGGTACTTCTCCTTTTTGAAAATAATACTGAAAGGGGGGGTGAATCAATATTATCTAGTTCTTTTAACAAATCTTCCTTATTTACACTTTGAATTATTTTTTCATATTAGTACCATAAAATAATGAGCAAGAAAAACAGACAGTCACATCAAAGAACACCAGATATAAGGTGGAAACCCAATGTGGGTGAAAACCACCTGCTGCAATATGTCTCTATCTTCTTTCGAATTAGAAACTCCTTTTACAATGGTCTTGTACTGGTGCAGTCCTTTACCAGTACGCAGGCTGCAACCTGCTGAGAGCTACACTCTCTCTCGTTTTCTAGTCTCTCTTGGAAGGGAGCTACAACCCCCTACTTCTTTTCTTTCAAGGACCACTTTTCATAAATTTTCAAACTGGATCCATAAACATCAAATGATCATCAAGTACCAGTAAGTCACCCAGATAACCAGATCCACCATAACAGTAAACTAAACCCAGAACACCTTATCAACAAAAAAATCAGTCAACAAAAGATCTTAAGACAGATACGCAATTTCCTTTTCTCTGGCCTGCGTCGCTATGCACTTCACCTTCTGTGGCACCGTGCACCTCCGCAGCTGCGCCTTCTACGGCGCCGCGCACCTCCACAGCTGCGCTTTCTGTGGTGCCGTGCACCTCTGCAGCTGCGCCTTATGTGGCGCCTTCGCACTGCGCCTTCGGTGGCGCCTCTGTGGCATCTCCGCACTGCGCCTTCTATGGCGCCTCTGTGGCGTCTCCACACTACGCCTTCTGTGGCGCCTCTGTGGCGTCTCCGCACTGCGCCTTTTGTGGCACCTTCGCACTGCGCCTTCTGTGGCACCTCTGCACTGTGCCTTATGTGGCACCTCTGTGGCGTCTCGGCACTACGCCTTCTGTGGCGCCTCTGTGGCATCTCCGCACTGCGCCTTCTGTGGCGCCTCTGTGGCATCTCCGCACTATGCCTTACGTGGCGCCTTCGGACTGCGCCTTCTGTGGCGCCTCCGCACTGCACCTTCTGTGGCACCTCTGTGGCGTCTCTGCACTGCACCTTCTGTGGCGCCTCCGCACTGCACCTTATGTGGCGGCTCTGTGGCGTCTCTGCACTGTGCCTTCTGTGGCGCCTCCGCACTTTCGTAGCTGCAGCGCTCGAGAGATCACCCTTCACAGATTCGCTTTCCACTTCACTTTCATATAGATCGAGCTTTTGAAA
>APFE030539014.1:0-33969 GCA_000404065.3 Pinus taeda | reverse complement strand
TATTAATAATGAGTTATTTTAAATTCATAAAGTACATGAAGATTTAGTGTTTACTAAATTTTATAAAGAGATGAGAGTAAAAACAATATATAGGGAATAATAAAAGCATATTTAAATGTTAAATATAAAATATGAAGCGGAAATTTAATAAAAATATTAAAATGATTGAAAAGTATTGAAGTTCATTCATTTTGGGCAGGCTTGTGCTTGAGGTCAGCGTGGAATGCTTGCAGAAGTGTATGGGAACTTGGTCTTGTCAGAAAAGGACTGCAACATCAAGACAAATGGTTGTAATCTCAATTTGATATTAATATATGCAATTATCGATTGATTTCCTACATGATTTTGTCATTTACGTATTCATGGCTTAATGTTTCTTGACTTGTTAAATGGGTTGAATTAAAATTTGTCTATTATCATGTTTGTTGTTTTCTGTTGTTTACTTGTTTCAGGTGCTTGAAGAAGGAAGTGGGAGATAGCTGGAGCGAGCAAGCAAGGACATCATCAAACATGATAAGCAGACTAAGAGGTAGACCCTCTTAATTGGTTCTAACCTAAGGAAATCTTCCATAGAATGTATCTGTTGTGGCTAGGCCCATCATCGGGCTAGAGTAATTTGTTTATGTCTGCACCTATAATTTTACTTCACCACATATCGGCAGGGCCAACTTCATTTTGGATAGTCTCATACAATGATATGTTTTTATTAAAGATTTTTATATTATATATATATACTATATATATATATATACTCTATATATATTATTCACCTTTTGAATTAAGGAAGAGCCTAACATTATATATACTCTTTAAAATTGTGATTTTGGAACTGTTAAGAGACCAAACAAAACACTATATAGTCTTGAAACTAAAAAAGATTTAAAGTTATATAAATATAAGTATAAATAATTTACACTATTAAAATTATAAATATATACTTATAATATATAAATTAAAAAATAATCTTATTGAAAATAAATTTCATTATATTACTTTATTTATGGTTATAAAATATATCAAAAATTATTTATAGATAAATCATTAATAGTGAAAATATCCCCCCACACGTCTCTACCAAATAATAAATATTATGAACCAAACATATCACATGATTATTATTATTTTTTAAGATCCTTTAATAGATTTGAGATTATTTCCTTTATTGGATAAAGCTTGACATTAGATGTGGATCCAAGGGGGCCCTAAAATTCTAAAAGATGAACTTAGGATAGACTCTTTGAACCACAAATTCTTTGAGATTATTTCTATTATTGGATAAAGCTTGACCTTAGATGTGGATCCAAGGCGGGCCCTAAAATTCTAAATGATGGACTTAGGATAGACTCTTTGAACGCCCCAAGTCACTCATCTACCATGCATATCTCTAAATTCATTGAAAAATGAAAATTAGAACTTATTAAGTAGATAAGGGTTAACGGAAGTATGCGGAGAAACTTATTTGTTTTTAGTTAATTTTTTTAAATAATTAAGATGGATATTTGTGTTGGCTATCATCCTCCAATATCGACAAATTATTGTTCACACCTTTTGTAAAGACCATCCCATCGGTTTTATGTGACATTGAATTCAACTCTATGCCACACATTTCTCTCTCATGGAATTGAAGACTCATTGTTATATTAACAGTGGGCAGGGTGGTATTTGAAAGATGTCATTAAAATTTATGTCCTTCAAAACTCTATGGAAAGAAAGCATTACGCACGATTAAATTTTAATGCAGGTTGGTATTTGAAAGATGTGTTTCTTACCGAGGCATGATTATTCTTTGAGGTTAAAAGGTGTGATTAAATTTTAATGCACTTTATAGTTGATTTCTTCTGAGACTTAATACGACATTCCGGCTAACACGAGGTTCTTCGGAAGTGTGTCGACTATCTTGCCGTGCACTGCATGTTAGGAAAGAATCCCTACCGCCAAACTTATGTCGATTACAGCTAACTGGGACCTTCCGTTTCAGTTATTGTTCTCGCTTTACATCCCATCTCACTACCGTATTCGGAAAACAACTTTTCAAAATTGGGGAACTTCACTAAACAGAGCAGACGCTGAAAAGTGATCAAGACTCTTACATTTAGAGCTAAAAGTTTTGGAATCGTTTATTGAGGCTGAGGAATTGTTAGGATTGTGGTTGGAAAATAGACAAAAAAAAAAAAAAAATTCAAAAAATCTTGTAGATGCAGTGTTTAATCTTGTTTTTGATGTGAAAATAAATTCATCTAAAACACCTAAAATTATGAATTTTTATAAGTTTTATTTGAATATACAAAAATCCCTCTCAAATTTTTTCAAAATATTTAGATTTTCCATAATTTTAAGAGCAAAAAAAACATAATTTTTAAACTAAAGCAAAACCAAACAAACATAATTTTTAAACTAAAGCAAAACCGAAGTCATCCCAATGACCAACACATTACCAGTTTAATCAATCATTAAAAAACAAAAAACAAAAAAACAAAAAACAAAACAAAACAAAAACATTTATTCCCAAACAAAAAACAAAAAACAAAACAAAACAAAACATAAATTTTAAACTAAAACAAAACCGAACAAACATAATTTTTAAAGTAAAGCAAAACCTAAATCATGCCAATGACCAACACATTACCAGTGTAATCAATCATTAGAAAACAGAAAACAAAAAACCAAAAAACAAAACAAAACAAAAACATTTATTCCCAAACAAAAAAACAAAAAACAAAAAACAAAACAAAACAAAACCAAACAAAAACATTTATTCCCATTTAAAAATGGAAATAAACCAATAAATACAATAATAATAATGTTCAATCATTTTACAAAATCCCCTTTTCTAATTTAAATGGATATTGGAAAACAAAATCCCCTCATTTTACAAAATCCCCTTTTTCTAATTTAAATGGATATTGGCAAACATAAAAAAAATTACACCGCTTATATTGGAATCCAAAACACGGGTCAATCAACGATTAAAATATACCATGCTCAACAATTTTATTAATTAAATTAATAATAACAAACCATTGTATTACCTTACTAGGTGTGCAATGTTATCCAGAGGAAAACATAATTTTATAAAATTACCAATAAGTGTATTTAGAATATTGAGTCTAAACGTTTTTAAATTTAAAAATTATAATATGTAATGCATTTTTAAGAATGGTAATATGTAAGGTAAAAATTTAAAATTAAAATTTTATTTTATTATTTATTATATTTTAACTTAAAATATATATAAAAATATATTGTTTATTTTTATATGTGTTATAATTTTAACAATTCATTAATTTAATTTAATTATTATGATAAATTTTAAAAATTCTAATTTTTAATATATATTAAAAATTAAAATATTTGATTTTTCTTTTAATTTAATTATATATATTTATATATTTTCATATATAATTATTCATTTTAATTAAAATAATAATCGTAAATGTAGGTTTATGTTTTTGAAAAATGTAGTAGTGTTCATTTTTTTACAATTTTTACCTGTAATGAAATTATAAAATTTATTATATTTTATAATATACCATTTATGTTTTTCAAATATATTTTTGAGCTATCTTTATATATTAATTTATCTAATGAGCATTATTATTAGTAATTTAATTATATGAATTATTTTAAACTCAATGGGGTACAGTGATTTAATATTTATTTTTAAAAAATTTAAAAGCATACTAAATAGTTATTGTTAGTTATTGGTCTACAATTTGAGAAACTAATGTGTATTCTATAATTTACTAATTTTTTTCAAAATGGAAGTAAAACCACAAAATAAAATAAGTCATGAGCGGATAGAGATGTGAATGACTGCAATATGATAAATATTCTTCTTGAAAGATTTGGCTTACTTGATCATCATTCAGTTGGGGAGTCCACCAAAGTGGATGGTTGGGGCTCCCTATCATTATTTGAAGAGAGGAAGTAAAATTTTTCCTTTTTTGCCAAAATTGAGACCTTCTTGCTGAGTCTATCCACCTTCTCCATCAATTCTACCATGCAAATGATCATTTCCTGTTGAGAGTATGCTCTACCAATAAGAACTCTCCCCATAATAGTTTTAATATGCCAGTAAATATTAACAATTTGCATGTAGGAGGAAGTGCATGTTCTGGCAGAGCTTCCCATGTTAGGTATCCATTCACTGGTTTCACGGTCCACGTACCTGTCTAGAATAAACATTCTATCTTGTTTTACCTATTATTCCACATTAGATATTACTCTTTGGATTATGTTAGGGATAATTTCTCTGTATCAAGTTATAGTATCTTGAGTATTGACTACACTCAGGTTTGGTAAACAGGGGGGGGAGAAATATTAGGGGCATGGAAGGGGCCCACTTATCCTCTTCTACCTACATGGTGAAAAAAGAGATGATGTATTGCTATGAGCCAGGGACACTAGGAAGGGCATGAACTAGGTCTAGGATCTTGAGGGGGGAACAAAGAATCGAGCATGGAGTTTACACAAGGATCAAAAGAAGAAGAGAGATAATAGGAACTCCAAGAAGTTGGAAAGGGAGGGTGAATAAGAGGCCAAAGAAGGATAACCCAACTGAACAATAAGTAGGGCACTGCCAATAGAGAGAAACAAGATATGTAGGGGTAAAACAAAGGGAAAAAATATCAAATGCAAGTCATAAAAATCACATCGCCTAGAATTAGAAGTCCCAAAGAGGTTATAAATGACCAGAAGATGACTAATACATAACTCTAGTTGAACATTGATAGAAAAATTTCTACAATTAAAGGGTTGTGTAGAGCATAAATTACAATTATAATACACCTAAGATTCCTTCACCAATTTCGAATGAACCAGAGGCATTTTACCATAGACTGAATGTTTACCATCTAAAAATTATCATCAATCATGCATGTAGTGGTAGCTCTATCATAGGATTGGCATTGCATTTACTTCCTTCCAAACTTGTAATCTCTGAAACTAGCAAGACTGTAAAAGGCTAGGAGTGGCCACAAGAAAAATGGCATGGAACACAATAAATTATAGCAAGAGTTTCAACCTTCCCTCCTATACCTCCATTACTCCATCACATGCCATGATATGTTATTGCCTTGTCGTTAATTGCATAATTATTGTCCTGGTGTTGTTACGTTCAGACTTTAGGATGAGTTTTCCTTCACCAAGCTCCCATGTAATGGAGGCTATGATCATAACATCCTCCCATGAAAATATTAGATTACCATGTAGGTGTAGTTGTATCCTAGGCCATGTAGAGAACCATTTGGTGGGTGTCGTGCCACCTCATATTAAAGAGATGACCATCATGTCTATGTAAGGGGGTCACGCCACTATATTTTCACTAGTCTAGGGGTGGCTTTTCCATTTCTGCAATTTCCTTGCATATTATTATTATCCTTTTCAAGAAGAGGTTAGAGCCACTTTTTATCTAGAATATATACTTTGTATCATTATCCAGTTTATCTGACAACTTATTTCTATTTCTTCGTATATGTTATAGAACAAGGGTACTTGTTACTTTTAAGAGGACTTTATTTCTTATTAAGCCTGCTATTAGTCTCCAACTATTAGAGATCTTAGTGGGGTTGGATCCATTCCATAGTATTTTGATCATTAGAACAATAGTTTTAGAATCTCCTTCAATTATAATTTTTTGATAATTAAGATGCTTGGATATCATTAGACCAAGTTGTAGGGGTGAAAAATCTTCCACAATATTAGCATTAGGGGAATTTTGAGGTCTAAAATGGATCTCCTAAGGAAAATAATAAAATAATAGTAAAAATAATAAAATAAAGTTATGAGCTTTTAAAGGAAAAGAAAAAAACTATTTTTTATTATATCGTTAATTTATCTACTTAAAGTTTTACTTGAAACAAATTTTTATCATGTATTTTCAAATTTTCTCGGTGTGGATCTACTCAAAAGTATTCATAGTGGGTACGCATTGGATGTGTAATCAAATTTTGCATCCAATGAGTGCCCAAAATTGAAATTTGAGTAAATCTATAAGGAGATGAGTCAAAATTATGATTAAAAACAATAGTTTTCTTTCTTTACCTTCAAAAAATATATCCTTGAGGATGACATCATCATCTTGAATCCTATTAGTTATTTTAAAGTTGATTTGGTTAGTACATTTTTCATTATGAGATCCATTTTTTATCTCAAAATTTCCTTAATGTGTCATTTACTATATTTACCACATAAATGTGAATAATTTTCCCATGATCATCTCTAAATACCATACCAACACTAGCAAGGACATGATTACCCTTGGGGGTCTGTCAAAGTTTAATTTTAAGAAGCAAAAAAGAGGTTGTTTCCATTTATCATGGCTTGAGGGAGTGGGATGGGGTTGTGGAGCTTGAAAAATTGGAAAGAATTTGTTGAGCCCCAAAAGTGTGAGAATGTGTGATTCCTTGGAAATACACTCACAATCTTGTGTAGGCCAAGGTATTGTGAGGATTGTTTCTCTTACCCTTCCCATTTTGGAGATCCGAATAGTGTCCACATTTATTGAATGGTCATTGAGGGATTTTTTGTTCCTTTCCTTCCATATTCCCCAAATTATAAATCTTGGGAAAAGTTTCCATGACTTGTTCATTATAGCACTTGTAAAAGGTATGAAGTTCAATTCTTTAAGGGCTGAATGAATATTGGTTTTGTTCTAATGTGATTGTATGAAAATTATGGGTAAGTGATCCCATATTTTTGTTGCAAACCTATAGTTGTTAAGTAAATGCTCAGCCATTTCTATTCCTTTCTAGTAGAGGCAAAATATAGTTGGGCCTTGAAAACCCCTTTTTTGGAAATTGTACTAGGCTAAGATTTTGTTTTGCATGAGAAGATAGGGTAGGAGGGTAACTTTGGGCCAAAGTTTAGAGTTTCATTTCTTTTCCCATTTACTTCTAGTGGGGTGCCCTTTTATGCCAACTAGTAATATGTAAGCCTCATTTAACCTGAAAGATCCTTTAGGACAATGCCCCCATCAAAGGATATATTTTCTAGATTAGATTTTAATTTTCTTGCTTTCTACTTCTTTTTTGATAACTTCTTATGTTTCTAATCTTATGTCCATTGGTAAGTGTGTGCAGTTCTCCCATTTCCTCCATTCTTTTTTAGTTAGAGGTTGTGACCATATCTATTGGACCAATACTCTTCCTTGTGATATTAAGCAATTTTTTAGTTCATTCAACTCTCCTTCCTTTTCCAATTTGGGTAATTTCTACCAGGAATCCTCCCAAAATAGGGTTAAATTTCCATCCTTAATTTCCTAGAAGTTGTGAGCTTGAATCTGATGTTTATTCTTCCAAGCTAAATTCCAGAGACGACATCCCATAATTCAACCTCTTAACTAAATTAGTTAATTTTCATATGTTCCTAACATGTATATTTCCTTCCATACTTTGCTCCGTTAAGATTCTAGGTTTCTAGACCATCACCACCAAGTTTTGGCTCCTAGTGATTGACTGAGGATTTCAATGTCTTTGAGTTCTAGGCCCATGAGGTGCTTAGGGCCTATTTTTTTTCCTATTTAGCTCTACCAGGAAGGAAGGGTCTCTGCATGTTTCTTATTTTTTCCATAATGGATTTAATGGCTCTCAAGGCTAAGAATAGGTACATAGGGAGAGATTGCAAAAATAATTTAAGAAAAGTCAATTCATAAACAAGGTTGAGTGTTCTAAAGGTTGAAAAATACAAAATTTTCTCTGTACTTTTCAGGAGCTCATCCCAAAATTTTGTTTTGAGAGGATTTTCTTACAAGCATGGCTCCAAGGTATTTAGACACAAGGGATCTTCCTTTACACCTATTAATATTGATATGTGTATTTGAATGACTATAGGGGTATCAGAGAAACATATTTTAGGTTCAAATAGTTTAGGAAACCAAAAACCAAGATGTAGGAACATTTTTGTGTTCTTTGGACATTGATTGGGATATGCATGAGATAAGTAGGCTTTTTGAAATGGAAATGTGTACTAAGGTATAATCATAGTCAAAGGGGATCTAGTGACCTTAATCCATAAGTAAAACTTCTTGAGTTTGAGCACCATGAATGACACCTAGAAACATTAACTTAAGCCCTATATAGGGATTCTTTCACATCTAAGTTGATTAATGCACTAGACTTAGGCATCATGGATAGGTATCAAGTCATTTGTTACAATCAAGGGGATGAAACATGGCCCTCTATCCCTAAACCATTCTTCTCAAGCTCAAGCACCATGCACAAGTCCTTGAACCACCACATTAGACCTTTTTTAGTTACTAATTTCTTCCAAGTGTCTGATGGGCACCATGATTAGGTTAGTTCTGAAGCAAGAATCGGTCTAGAGTTCTAACAAAGGTTATGAGGGGACAATAACTAGTGTATGACAAAAATTATGCTTCCTACTCTCAATCACCATGGAAAACACCTATAATTTTTAAAATATTACATATTTAGAAATCTTTTGAATTTGAGTGATTTATCGTGGGACATTATGATGTTTTTAGTAATAATGTCGGTATTTGTATCTTATCTTGTTAAGAAAGCATAAATCGTAATTTACTAAAGCTTCTAAGTCTTAAGCATGATGAAAGAGGAATTGAAAAACCATATAGGACCTTTCTTTGAGTTCTTTGGCCTTTAAGTGGGAAGTGACTACCATTAATTGGTTTTGGATAGTAATGATGATGTTAGGGCCTAAACGATGGTTGAAGATGAAAATAACAGCCTTACATAGGAAAATGAATATTGTAGTCTTCAAGCACTATGATCAAGGTTTCTAACCATAACACATGAATTCTGTATAGTGTCCTTGAACACAACTAATATTTTAGGTACCATTCAATAGTTTTACATAATGTGGATGGATCTAAGGACATTCAATATGCAGGGTTACAAATTTATGTAATAGGGATATATATTAAAAAATAATTTGTGGAATTACCTCTTTTCCTTTACATGTTTGATGATTTGAATTCTTTAGTTTTAGCTTCATATTGACAAACCTATTGGATCAACCTACAAGCCAAGCCAAAAAAAAAAAAAAAAACATCCATTTGTCCAAATTCATATTCTTATCTCTATTTTCAATGATATACTAAATATTATCGAGATACTAGCTAATTAAATCACTCATGGACTATAAGTATTTGTATTTATATTTTTAAAAATATACATTATTTAATGAAAAATATTGTTTTGTATTTCTTAATGATTTTTGTTTGTACATATATCATACTTTTGAAATACATAAGTCCTATTTTATTTCTCCTACAAACTTTTATTTCCTTTCCTATCTCGAAAACAAACTATATGATGCAAAATTATATACATAAAGCTACACACTTATAGTGGGCCTTAAGTATTTGTATTTATATTTTTAAAAATATACATTATTTAATGAAAAATATTGTTTTGTATTTCTTAATGATTTTTGTTTGTACATATATCATACTTTTGAAATACATAAGTCTTATTTTATTTCTCCTACAAATTTTTATTTCCTTTCCTATCTCGAAAACAAACTATATGATGCATAATTATATACATAAAGCTACACACTTATAGTGGGCCTGAATTATGCCCTAAAACTACTTATGCCTGGCGAAGAGCTTGTCTTCCTTGGACATAAGGAAACAAGTTAACGACCCAAGGCCTAGAGGCATTTGGGAGGAGTGATAGTCTGTCCCCTTATAGACTACCAACATGTAATTCTAGACAGCACAGTTTTCCTTGAATAATAGTCATGAGTCAACATTCATTCATGGATAACAATTGATGATGGCTAACCCTAGTGTTGGTTTGACAACTGAATTATGATATATTTTCCCACAATTGAGAGAAATATACAAACTTGAAATAAATAGTTGACGTTGTAATGGTTGATCATGATAACAATAGTGTCTTTAAAGATATTGATTTTATAGAAATCCATTGTTATGTCAAAAATAATGGCTTTGCATATGAACATACATAAATGATAATTGGTAGGATGAGAGCAACAAATATTATTTGATAGTTTAATAATGTACTGAAATGCATGAGATGAAATAAATTATGTATGTTTGACCAACTTAATGATAGAACTAGTGGTAATTATATGTTGTTGATTATGTTGTTTATTCAAACTTCACAACTCTACGAGTTGATCATTCAATGATGATGATAGTTGGTACGCATCCTCCATTTAAAAAAAAAAGGTAATTTCAACCTTTAGAAATTTATCCAATGCATGTGAATACTACAATGACACTACATATTAAACATAATCAGTTAAGTGCATTATGTTGTGGAAATATGGTGCCTTCATTGGCATCACAACCAAAATCTAGATGGCATTTTTAATCTATTGGCATTACTAATTTATTTAACCAAGAAAATTATGTGTGATTGAGTTCAATTTAGTAATGTTACATAATGATTGTTGATTAGATACATATGCGTAAATGAAATGACATTTTTCGTGAATTAGAACTATGGTGAATGTCAATGATTGGATTAGGATGGTCATATCTTTTAAAGAGGCCCTATTCCCTTAATTATTGTCTTGGAAAACAAATTCATGGAGAAAAAAACCATGGAAACAAGGATTAAGGTGAGTCAATCACCAGTAGAGAGGGTTTTGAGACTCATGGAGACAAAGATGGATTTCAGTTAGGGTTTCATTTTTTGTAGTAAGCCACACAAGACCTGTTGTCTTACGTTATAATTCTCACCGTTAATGGTTGGATGCTTTCCGTTATTGCCATTGTCACCTGTTGCTCTCCACTACCACCGAGTTTGTTGTAGAATGTCAGACATGGAGCTCGAGGATGTGGACTATTCTACCGAACCTAACCCAAATGTTTCTATCTCATGAAGCCCTAACCCTACGTTGGTTTCCTCACCCACTGGTTATCAGGACCCATCTAATAAGCTCATCTCTATTTCACCCCTCGTCGTTTCACTCCCCGGTCCATCTTCCTCCAATCTCCCCTTCGCTGTTTTATCCATTGACTCCTTGGAACTTGACTTCCCTTCCCTCTCATTGGAAACCCTCCATCTGCTAACCTCATACACACCATCTTCCCCCCCCTTTTGAGTCGTTGCCATCAAGGAATTTAACTCATCTGAATCCCTTTATGTTTTCCTCCTCTACAGGTTTCGAATCAGCGCCTAGAATTGTCCCACCTTCGTCCCCTACTCCTTCAACTCCTGTTACAGTGCTAAAATACTCATCCACACCCTCCAACTGCTTTGAAACCCTGGTCATCAAAGTTTGGCACTCAGCTCAGCTGTCCCGACACGAGCACCTAGGCACTCCAGACCCCTTGTAAGATCATCCGACCGCGACCTCAATCAGAGAGGCGGAAAATCAAGTGTGTGAAGGTCATCAGTAAGGACTTCAGCCTCAAATTTGGGGAAGGGATTAACATGGGGAAAGTTGGCAACACGGTTGGTAGGGTTCGGGGTCGCACCTATTCTGTTGAGAGGCTCAGACTCTATGTTAAGGAGATTTGGGGAAACATATTCAAGTACCTCCAAGAGGATAAAATGTTGTCTTGAGGGTGGTTTGTGCTCCATTTTTAGCAGGAGGAATATACTAATTGGGCTCTTACCAGATATTGGCACATCGAGATGGTGACCGTCATGTTAAAGCACTGGAGCCCACTCTTTGATCTAGAGAGGGAACAAATTGGAGATGGACCACTATGGGTTAGGCTTCCTGGTCTTCCCCTACCCTCTTAGTCCGAAGATATATTCATTCGCGTTGGCAATGCACTCAGCACCTATCTGGACGTTGAAAAATCTTACATCCAATCTGGAAATTGGTCTCTGGCCTACATACTGGTCTACTTGGATACTCGAGAAGGGTTGAAAGAAAAAATGACACTACAGTGGAAAATTTTCACCAGGATACAAATATTGGCTATAAAGGAGTATCATTTAGATGTCACAGGTACCATAAGGTTGGGCACCTCTACAAGGAATGTCCATTAGTTTGCAAGGCTTCACCCCCATCTAAAGAAGCAGAGAACGTTGTGGCTAGGGAATTAGCTTCCATTCTTGAGTAGACTCCTCTAGAAAATGCTCCTCTGCCAAAGAATGGAGTATCGACTCAGATGTCATCCTCGAGTACTCCCCGTCCTCCCTCCCCGTCAATGACAAGATCAAGGGCTACTGCTGAGGCTGCTCGATCCTCGGGTACTCCTCCTCTCCCTTGCTTTATTTTTTCATCTACATTTTCATGATCTGCACAATATTTTCACTCTGCATTTGCATCTATACCATATTTTACTCCTCACTCCATCCCTTGCTCCCTTGTCTCCCACATTCTGGTCATCTCTACTACTCCACCCTCTATCCTCGACCGAGAGATTTCCCCCCCTAATGCGGCTTCATCGATCATCTCTGGAAATTCACACCCCTACAACCTTCATCCCTGCTCTACTCATTCATTAGAGACCATTGTGAACTCCAGGTTGGGCCTTATTTCCCCCTCCCACACTCCCAAAGCCACCAGTGGGTGTAAATATCATTTATCGAAGGCCATCCTTCTACCTGGTGTCAAACTGGCTTCCGGTGTTGAAAATAAAAACAAGAAATGTTAAAAATAGAATCCAGAATATTCCAATTTTAATTTGTCCTAGAATTAAAATTCGAATTTAGTCTCACCAGCTGCTTGAAAAATAATTAATTAATTCATCTTGAGTTAATTAGTTGGAGAAATTCAAGCTAGAAGTCTTTGTGAAGTCATGCAAGAGTTATCCCTTAAATTAAGGAGATTATCCCTTAACTAAGGGGATAAGGATGAGTTATATTTGAGTTGTAATTTGTTAGCTCAGTTAATTGAGTTAAGTCCAGTTAAATTAGTTCCAAACTATTTGAGGAACTAATTGTAAGTTCAATCGGTTAATGCATGCATGCATCCAACTAATGTACTCCAAATAGCTGAAGATTCTCTCATCAGTAACTCATGCATGTCTATTCAAATAAATACCTAGTACAGATTAGAGACAGGGACAACGTACTATCAGTTGCATGAGTTTTCATATAAAAAAACTCATTCATGTGGAAGGAATTCATTCCTTGAGATTTGCGCAGTTTTACAGGGTGTAAGGTCAATGTGAGTGATTAGTGTTACACTTGGTAACAACTGGATCACCCAGGAGAAACAACGCAAGGAAATATGATCTTGGAGGGAAAATGAGAAGGGATATGAGCAATTTATTTTGTCTGTAAGCATCGGTGAGGGATTGTATTGAGAGCTGGCTAGCTGTGAGAGCTAAATCTTTGTGTAATCCTGATATATTTCCACTTGTATGATAATACAAATAGCGGGGTTTTTAGCTGAGGCTTTCCCCTAAGCATTCTACTATGCTTCATATGCATTGATTTTTCTTCTAGTTATATGTGTTCCACTTGATCTTGCTCAAATCTATTAATCTTCTGCAAGTTTGATTGTAGAAGTAGATTAAAGTGTTTTGCTTTAGTTATATTGCATTATCAGGTTAATCTACAGTCATAATTTCTACATTCGGAAGACAATCCTCTGTCGACCAGGTACTTAGAGCACAAGATACCCTCCCTTTGTATCCCCCATGAAGTGGCTTTCATTTAACTGTCGAGGTCTGGCTAGCCCTCCGAAAAAGCTATCCCTTAGACGATTATTTGAATCTGAGCCTATTGACATAATTTCTCTGCAAGAAACCCTTGGGTTGGTTGACTAGATTATTCTCGTACTTCAATCATTGAAATTGGGCTGGACCTTCCAGTCCCTTAATTTCCTGGTGAGATCAAGTGGGATGGCCTTGGGTATTATCCCTTGCACTATACATCTCAAGGTCTCCTGGGGTGGCACCAAATTTATCGGCATGGATATTATTTCCTCAGACCTGGGCATGGATCTCAAGATTGTCAATATTTACGACCCTTGTCATAATAGAGAGGCTTTTTAGAGCCACCTCCTAAATCTCTCCATTATCAACTCAGATAGTATCATTTCAGGAGGAGATCTGAACTTCCCCATTGGCTTTGGGGAATCTTGGGGAAGCAATGCACAGGTGGATTCCTT
This sequence comes from Pinus taeda, assembly GCA_000404065.3. NCBI lineage: Eukaryota > Viridiplantae > Streptophyta > Pinopsida > Pinales > Pinaceae > Pinus > Pinus taeda. The sequence goes on along the minus strand of APFE030539014.1, from coordinate 19,941 downwards.
ATCAGATATAATGGAGAAGCTCCTCGAACATCATTACTTGACTTATATTCCGATGGTAAAACCCCATCCCACTTCGCGCAATCTTAGAATTGGGGAGGCTTCGCTAGCCAGGCGTTTGGATCACTTCCTCATAAAGGATACTCTGCTGAGAAGATTATCATTATACAGACAATGGGTTGGTTCTAGAGGTATTTCGAACCACTCCCCCATCTTCATGGAGATCTCTAGCTCTTTTTAGAAGCCAAGGGCACCCTACAAATTCAACTCCTCTTGGTTATCAGAACCCTCATATATTCACTTGGTCAACAGTTACTGGCGATCTCACCCACCATCCTTAGGGAGAACCATTGCGAAGGGTTTCTACAACAAACTTCTTGAGATCAAGCGATTATCCATTACATGGGCCAATGAGAAAAGAGACCGGGATGAATAAACTCTCTGAACCATCGAACAGACTGTGGCCAATATTTTGGATGAATGGGGATGGGGATTCACATCTGTGGAGGCAAAGTCCCATCTCATTGAGTTGGAAGAGCAACGATCCAAGATCTTAAATGAAAGGGAAGAAGCCTGACACCTCCAGAGTCAGGCTGTATGGTTATAAGTCGGGGATGATAATACAAAGTTTTTCCACAGCTTTGCAAAAGGAAAGAAAGCCATTAACACTATCTGGAACATGCCTATGGAGGATGGGAGTTTTGAAACCTCTTTTAATCAACTGACTCATCTAGGTAACTCTCACTTCCAAAAACTTTTTAAGGCTCCCCCTGGTGCCACACTCGCCGCTATTGTTCGGATAGCAGGACACTTCCCTAGGTTTTTTGACGTGGATGAGGTTGAGGAACTCATCTCCCCTGTCATTATGGGGGAATTGGAAAGCACTTTAAAATGGTTTAAAAAAGATAAGAGTCCAGGGATTGATAGATGCACTATTTAGTTCTACCTTGCCTTTCATGAGACTATTGGATAGGACCTACCCAAAGTGGTGGATGAATATAGGACATCTAGGTGCACGTATAAGGCCATCAACTCCACTTTCATTGCCCTTATTCCAAAATCTGACTCCCGCTCATCGTTCAATGATTTCCAACCAATTTCACTATGTAACTGTCTCTACAAGATCATTTCCAAGATCATATCCAATTGGCTGACTATTAACCGAATCAACCCATGATGACTAACAACTGACTCTACATGTTGTACCTTTTTTATGCTCCATGTAATGTCATGAAGTAATGAATTCAAAAATGCAGGTAAATTTATAGAGCATTTTTATTTTAGTATAGCTAAGAGTTTAAGATGTCGTGGTCTTACCACGTCTTTTCCGCCTTCACAGGTGATGTAGCTTTGAATGGTCTTCGCCAATTCCACCCATGGCTCTCCTAGTGCTGCTGGAAAAACCCCCTTTCCTCTAATTGTCAGGCTCTGGCCTTCATCCTGGAAGATTTCTATAATCTTCTGCAATCTCTCCTTCTTTAATGTCCATACAGGTCCAGTGGTTGGCAGTCCTAAGACTTCTACGATTATGTCGTCGGTGACTGCTATGCGTCTCCCCCTCATTATGGAGTGATCCTCTTGCAAGTTCTGCAAGAATTCAATTACCACAGTCTCGTTAGACTCCTACAAGCAGTTGAGATAAGTCAGCCACCCTGCTCTTGCCAGGATTTCCCGGGCAGCAGCAGAGATTGTTAACACTTGCTGTTCTCTCCGAATCGATCTTCCTCCCATGGTTTCGCTGTAAACTCTCAATGGAATGATAGTTGTTCGCACTGTTGAAAGATAGAGAGGCTGACAGATGCAAGACTCATTCAAACTCTAATACTGTAGAGCATACAATGGAAATGGCTTTGAACAGCAAGTCATGCAGAAAAAAATAAAATAAAAAGAAATAGTATACCGTTGAGCCGTGTTATACCCCAGTACACAACTTCCCGAATAGTGCGCTGACATGTAATCCAGGGAATGATGAGGTTAACCTCCCCCCCCCGCAATGTGATAGGCTGTCCTAGCCGTCAAATAAAGGAGCAGCGCCCGCTCTGCAACAGAGTCCTTAAGGAACAACGTATGGCAATATGCCATGTTTACAAAAGTAGCAAATTACCGAAATCGAGGCATAGAGTTGCGTCGCTTAATACGTAACAGACTGTGGTGATATGATGCAAGGTTGGGGATAAGAAATTTGCTGTAAATAGAGAGTGTCATGCGGTCATTGTCAATTGTTCTGTCATGATTGGTGATAATATATATTCATGCGTTGTATGGTTTGGGAAATAATATATAATTGATTATTAAGGCATAAGAAACAAAAGGGTGCTAATAACTTACCTATTGGTGTAAATAATGTGATTTCAATACCATTAACAATGCTCTGCTGCCGACAGGTGTCCATAACCTTGGCAAAGTTGTTTATTTCACCCATGGAACCATGATCCTTTGTGTATGCTTAGGAAATGTTGTGTAATGTCAAAATGTAGGCCATTATGCTGGCTTGGTGACGAGTTAACCATAATGCCATTCATGAGGAAGGAGCGAAAAGTGGGCAGGCCGGCTCCAAGGGTTGTTTATTTGATATGCCTTTTGGACCATATCCCTGGTGTAGTGGCCATAGTGGGAATGCCACTTCGCTTTCATCCTCATGATCATGGTAGGATGGCTCTTAATGAGACCCCCTATCCTACATTTGACAACTTATAAGTCATGTGTGCTCTTTTTTTCTTTGTTTTTCATAAAGTACTTTCCCTATTTATACACAAAAGGTGGTTCAACACTCCTTAAGAGTAGGAATGGTGGAAGAAGTCTTAACATCTCAATAGGAAGATATAAACCTTTTTCTCTTATTCTTGAATAATAATCAAAGAGAATTAAAAGGGACCAAGATGATAGAGATAACTAATCAGAGCAGAATTAGTAGAACAATGACAGCAAAAGATGATGAATAAGCGTGTCCTTCCTTCTGTCCTCTTACCAATTCAGGGCAATTTCTTATAAAGATAGCGATTTTTATGATTGAATGATTTCAGTATGTTGTGATTTTGTGTCCATTGCATAAGTGCATAGTTGTATTCTAAAAGACTTGAAAGAATAGGAACAATAAGCATCCTAAATTTAGAACAGCAAAAGGAACAAGCTATTTCACAGGGAGAGCAAAAGCATGCAAGCGTTGTTCCTTTTGAGAAAAGGAACAACAAAAGACCACAAATGTTGTTCCTTTGGAAAAGGAACAGCAGAAAACGCAAATGCTGTTCCTTTTAAAAAGGGACAACAAAGATGGAAAACGTTGTTCCTTTTGAAAAGGAACAACAGAACACATAGATGTCGTTCCTTTGGAAAAGGAACATCAGAATACACAGGTGCCATTCATTTGGAAAAGGAACAACATAAATCGAAAACGTTGTTCCTTTAGAAAAGGAACAACAAAACACACCAATGCCATTCTTTTGGAAAAGGAACAACAGAAACTGAAAATGTTGTTCCTTTGGAAAAGGAACAGCAAAACACACAAAAATGTCGTTCCTTTGGAAAATGAACAGCAGAAATCGAAAATGATGTTCCTTTGGAAAAGGAATAGTAAACACACAGAAATTTCGTTCCTTTGGAAAAGGAACAATAGAAATCGAAAACGTTGTTCCTTTGGAAAAGGAACAACAAAACAAGCAAATACCGTTCCTTTGGAAAAGGAACAACAGAAATCGAAAATGATGTTCCTTTAGAAAAGGAACAGCAAAAACACACAGAAATGTCATTCCTTTGGAAAATGAACAGCAAAAATCGAAAATGATGTTCCTTTGGAAAAGGAAGAACAAAAATACACAAATGCTGTTCCTTTGGAAAAGGAACGACAGAAATAAAAAATGATGTTCCTTTGGAAGAAGGAACAACAAAAACACACAAATGTCATTCTTTTGGAAAAGGAACAACAGAAATCAAAAATGCTATTTCTTTGGAAAAGGAACAACATAACACAGAAATAAAGAAAAAGAACAAAATTACAACAAAATGACGACTAATCCAAAGGGAGTTGTTCTTTTGAAAAAGGAACAGCCAGAAGAAAATGTTGTTCTTTTGAAAAAAAGGAACAACAAAAATAGTAACAGCAAAACGTTGATTCAAAAATATATACAAAAATGATTGAAGAAAAGAAATTATGTACAAACTGTAAAAGAAATCAATTCCTTAATGAATTACAGGTGAGGAAGACTTCTCTTCCTTCTCCAAAATCTTCATATCAGAGTCTCAGTGTAGCTGCTGGTAGAAGGACTCCCGAGTGAGTGGTTTGTGATAGAGACGAACTCGGTGGCCATTTGCCTTGAAGGCATATCCAGAACCGTCAATAGTGATTAGAGTAAGGGTACCATTGTCATGTACCTTCTGGATTTTGTATGGTCCCAACCAATGAGTCTGGAGTTTCCCAGGGAAGTCCTGAAACCTGGAGTCGTACAAAAGAGCCCAGTCACCTTCGTGGAAGACTTTATTTTTAATGAGAGCATCATGCCATTTAGCTCGTTGCTGCTAGATCAGGGCAGTGTTTTGAAGTGCAGAGAGCCTAATTTCGTCCAGATCATTGATCTGCTGTAATCGATTAATCTGTGCCTAAGTTAGATCTAAGCCAACTTCCTGTGCTATTCGTAATGTTTGGATTTCAAATTCTATGGGGAAAATGGGTTTTTTTCCAAACACTAATTGATAATGTGAGTAACCAGTGGTACTTTTCCATGTTGTTTTGTAATCCCACAGTGCTTCAGGTAGTCTGGCAGCCCAATCATGTCTATGTGACGCAATGGTTTTTGTTAGGATTGCTTCTATTATTTTATTTTTGCTTTCTACCTGCCCATTTTCCTATGGGTGGTATGGAGTAGTGATTTTATGCTGGACATGATAGTTGTTGAGTGTTGCAGCTATTCTGTTCCTAGCAAATTGTGGTCCACCGTCTGTAATTATCTCTCTTGGAAGGACATAACATACAAATAGATGGAACAAGAACTGTATGATAGTCCTCTGTAGCTCTTGGTAATGCCTCTGCTTCAACCCACTTGGTGACATATTCTGTTGCCACCAAAATATATGTTTTCTGGTTTGATGATGGGTTAATTGGTCCAACAAAATCAAGAGCCCATCACTCGAATGGTTCGATGACTAACTGTGGTTTCAGAGGCATCTCATTAGACTAACCAGGGCGTCCTACTCTCTGGCAACTGTCATAGGCTTGGACAAATTTATTTTCATCTTTGAAAATCGTGGGCCAATAATAACCTGTTTGTAGCACTTTATGTCCAGTTATGCGATCGACGAAATGTCCACCACATGGTCCGTCATGGCAGGCTTTCAAAATGTCAAAGATTTCATCCTCTCAAACGCATCTCCTAATATGCATGTCTGCCCCTGTGTGGAACAAATAGCCCCCAATCCAATAAAATCAGTACTCCGCTGAACAATCTGTTTCCGCTCATTAGGGGTAAGATGCTTTGGTAGTTTACCTATTGCTAGGTAATCGGTAACATCAGCATACCAGGGTGTTTGAACAACCACAGCAAATAGATTCTCGTCCGGAAATTGATCTTCAACTGCTGCTGCATCAATTGGCTTTGGCATTCTTGAGAGAAAATTGGCTACAGGATTTTCTTTTCCAGGTCGATCCTTGATTGTAATATCAAATTCCTGCAATAAAATCAACCATCTAGTTATTCTGCCATTTGTGATAGGCTTGTTTGCTAAATATTTTATGGCAAAATGATCTGTGTACAAGATAACAGGATATCCAGTAATGTAATGTCTGAACTTATTGACAACATGTATTACAATTAGAAATTCTTTTTTAGTAACAATGTAGTTTAATTCAGCAGGGGATAAATTTTTGCTAATGTAATAAATTGCATATGGTTTTCTATTCTCTTCCTGCCTAAGGACCGCTCCAATGGCTGTATCTGAGGCATCAGATGATATCTGGAATGGCAAATCCCAATTTGGTCCTCGAAGGATTGGGGCTGTGTATACAAGCTTCTTTAGATCCTTTAAAGCACATTCACATTTTCTGTCCAAAGAAAATCAACGTTACCAGTCAGTGCATACAAAGGTGCAACAATATGTGAATAATGTTCTATAAACCTCTTGTAATAACCAGAAAATCTAAGAAAACTGCGTACCTCTGTTTGAGTGGTAGGAATGGGAATAAGCAAAAGTATTTGGATTTTGGATGGGTCTACCTGAATGCCAGCTGCTGAAATATAGTGTCTTAGGATAAGTCCTTCCGTCATCATCATATAACATTTTTCATGGCTTAAACAAAGCCTGGTAGCAATGCAGCGTTGCAGGACTTTTTCCAGTGTATCCAGTGCTGGATCGAAATCATCTCTGTATGGTGTAAAGTCATCCATATATACTTCAAGTCCTTCATTTATTAAGTCTGCAAAAATGCTAAGGATAGCCCTTTGGAATGTGGCAGGAGCATTGCATAAGCCAAAAGGTAAAAATCGGTAGGCAAATGTTCCCCACGGACAGGTAAAAGTAGTTTTGTCTTGGTCTTCAGGGGCAATCTGAATCTGATTGTACCCACTGAAGCCATCCAGGAAAGAAAAGAATTTCTTTCGTAGCAAAGTGTCTAATACTTGGTCTATGAATGGGAGAGGGAAGTGGTCTTTTTGTGTTGCTTTGTTTGGTTCTCTGTGGTCCACAAAGATTCTCCATTTCCCATTCTTTTTTGGTACCACCACAAGCAGAGAGACCCATTTACTATCAGAGATAGGGTAGATAAAATCGACATCTAAAATTTTTTGAAGTTAGACTTTTACCACATCTTTTAGATGAGGATTTAGTCTCCTCTGAGGCTGTCGAACAGGTCTCGCGTCTTTTTATATGTAAATGTGATGTGTACATAACTGGGGGTCAATTCCTTTCATATCAAGGTAGTCCCATGCAAATGCTTCTTTATATTTCCTTAACACATGGGTGAGCTTCATTTCTTGTTCGGATGTGAGGTTGGCATTAATGTTTAAGGTTTTTCGTGGTTCAATTTCCACAATTTTACTATTTGCAACAGAGGTGACAAGGATTGTATGATCATGTGTATCTTTCAGAGCATCTTCTTCTAATTCATTATCAAATGTTGCTTTTATCATATGACATTGTGTGCGGGATGTGAGTTCATTTTGACTAATGAAATTATTAATGGCATCATCTTCTGTTTGGTCTTTGAAATCAAGTGCCTTTTGTATAGTTAATGGAGATCTAATGTTATCAGTAAGGTATGATACAGGGTGCCTATTAGTTTTGACTATCGTGACACTTGGCTACGCTGGAGAATATAGAACTAAGTTCTTGATATCTGTTCCTCTAGTTATGATCATATTTCCTTGCCGACAGCCAATATAGGCATCGGTAGTGGCGAGCCAAGGTCTACCTAAAATCAATGGATGTCCATCAAGTCAGGTTTTGGGATTTATTATCAGAAAATCGGTTGGATATTCCCAAGAGTCAACAGAGACCATGACATCATGTAGTGTGCCCTCTAGCCTAACCATATATCGGTCAGCCAATTCTAGCAAGGTAGAGGTGGGTTCTACAGATGTAATGCCTAGCGTTTGGCAAGTAGTGGTTGTTAAGATATTGATTGCAGCTCCTAGATCAACTAAGGCATTGGACAGGGTTTGACCATAAATTTGGACAGTTAATATTGGGTTTCCTGGGTCTTCATATTTAATGGGTGTTTCTTTTCCTGATAATAAGTCAGATAGAGTGCCGACTACTTGGACTCTTGGATTATTTGTTATATTCCTCCTTGGTTTCTTTATGCACAATTCTTTGATAGTTTTTGCGTATATCGGGATGTCTTGAATGACTTGGAGGAATGGAATTTTTATGTACAAATTTTCTAATTCTTCCTAAATGTCAAAATCAGGATATTTTATTGGTCAAGGTATGACTAATCGTTCCGGGAATGGGGGAGAGGATGTGGTTGCTTGATTAGGAGTTTGTTGTTTATTCACATCCTCTTGTTGTGATAGATGTTCTCTAGTTAACTGATTTTCAGCCTGAACTGTTTTATCTCCCTCGGTTTCAATAATACGCCCAGATCTTAACTGAAGATCATTACACTCCCTCAGATTGGCTCCTACTTCTGGTGTTTCTATGATTTGGAGAGATTGGACCAGTCTATTATTTGGATTGGGGTTGGGTTGGGCTGGGAGTTGCGGTCTCAGATTAGACTGGGGATTTTGTTGTAAGGCTGGCAGTGTAGGTTGAGGGAGAGGAATGGTTCCTACTGGCTGATGCATTGGTCTCTGCCAGGCTGAACTTTGTGAAGTAGGGGGATTCCATTGTGGTGGGTATGGGTTGCTTTGCCAATATGGTGGGGTATAAGGAAGATTCAGCCAACCAGATTGGCTTCCCTGATTCAGCCACGGGTTTGAGGAAGGAAACGAATGTGGTGACCAGTTTGGAAATGGGGGTTGGAATAGACTTTGCCACATATTATACTGTTGAGCATTATACTGTGGAGGCTGAAAAGAAGAAGTTGGGTCTGGAAACATACCAGATTGTCGCGGCTGCCACTAACGGTGCTGGTTGAGCAAACATATGATTCTGGCTCTTCTTCTGCTTCCTTTTATACTGCTTTCAATCCAGGAAGTGAGGGACAGCTCTCCGTAAGATGATATTTTGTGCAGATGGCCCATGTTTGGACTACATCTAGTGGACACTCCTTATGGCTATGCTTCTTCCTGCATCTGGGATAGAACATTGCCAAATTCTGTTCTACCTCCATTTGCTTCTACTTGGTCTGCATAATATCAAGTTGTGTAGTTAGTGTCCCTAGTATCTCAGCTTTGAAATTTTGCAATAAATTTCCAATTTCTACACGCGTTACTCCTTCTGTCGAAATTTTATTATCTCTTACAAACCGATCATGTTCTGCCGATTTTACTCTTGTGCTGCCTCTCGAGCTCCTGATACATAAATCAATAATGTCAGAAAAACTTTTTTGATAAATATCTCCTTTTCCCATAATGTTTAATGTTTCGATCCATTGTTCCTTCATGTTGCTTATTAATGCTGTTTTCAACACATTATCAGGAAAAGGCAGTGATGCATAAGGAGATCTTTGTAGATTATACTGGAAACGCTCCACATACTCCTCTAATGTTTCGTTTGGTCTAGCTATCATCTGGAATATTTCGTCCTTCAGTTCTCTAGACCTACAATAGTACTGATATTTTTTTAAAAAAGATTCCTTCATTTGATCCCAGTTATTTATAACCCCGCCACCTAATCCCATAAACCATCTTAAAGCAACCCCTTTTAGTGTAGAGGGAAATAGTTTCAGTTTCTGGGGGTCGGTGGTGTAATCATATCCCCTACAGAGTACATCAAATTCAAATAAAAATGCATCTGGGTCTTCTGATGTAAGACCGTGGAATGTAGGGATATGTTGAAGAGGGATTGCTTTCATAGCCGCATTTGTAGCAGAATCCACTATGGGGTATTGTAATGCAGAGGTTTGAGTGTTTGGCTGGTTTTGAGCCATTGGGTCGAATATATGCCAATAACCTTCTGGGATATCTAGGAGGGTATTCCTAGGTTGAGAGGGAATGGATTTAATAGGAATAGTTTTAATAACACTTCCTCTATCTAGGATAATGAGAGTGCCTAATGTCTGAGGAGATTGAGTTTCGTCAAAGATGATTTTTGCAGCACTTCCTTTGTCTGGGTTGTTCAATGGCTGAGCTGTCTCAAGAGGTGATCTCGGTTCCTCGGTTTCCCCTGTCTCTCCTCCTCCTTCACAAAGATTACTGAAATTCCCTTCCGACAATAGTTCTGGAGTAGAATTTTCAATTTCTTGAAAGTCCTGCTCTTCAGTTTGACTATGCACCTTAGCAAAGGCTACAGATGGTGATCCTGTGGCCTGAAGGGAACTAGTAGGTTGTTTAGAAATGACTTTCCTGGGTCCTACTAAGGGCCTAGATTCTGCTTTCTTGTAGATTTCATCTATGAAGGTTAGTCGGCCAAGGGTCACCGGCCCCTTAGCTTTTTCTGGCTTGGGTAAAGGTCTGGAATTTTTTTATGGCTTTTTCTGCTTAGTCATGCACTCAAATTAACTACTAAATCCTACTCAAACAAACAACAACAAATCTGTAGGAAAGCGGACAGAGAAGCAGGGCTTTTACATGCTCCACACGTAGGTTCTCACCTTCCATTTTCAAAACCCAATTCTTCCCTAACAGGTTCGTACACTACTCTGAAAAAAAAAATAACAAATGGATACACTCTCTCCCCAGCAATGACGCCAAAATGTGGAGCTATAAAAAGGGTCTCTTTCACCTCTAATTACCTCACATTAATATGTCAATCCAGGAACGTTTTTTTATTTCAAAGAGTGTCTCAGTCTGAGGCTATCATTTTCCAGAGTAATGCTAGTAGCACAGTGTTTGAAAATACAAGAGTAACGGATGCTTGTTTACAGCTTAACTACAAAATATTAAATCACAGATTCAGAAAACTAAGCAATTTATCAGTCAAGGGTTCGGTAGAAATAACCCATCCCTTTGGAAACTGATGGAAAAGGAAATCAGAGAACAGATCATGGATCTGGGAGCTGGACAGTAGATTTCAATGCTCACTACAGCCTGAGATTGTTCTTCACACCAATAACAAGAAATGGAATGGAAGATAAGAAATGGAATAGCAATTAAGAAATCGAACAACAATGAAATGGAACAGCAAACCTGAAATGGAACAACAGTTAAGAAATAGAACAACAACTAAGTCTAACAAGTAGTAACATCTTAGTCTATCAAATCAAATGCATTAATCGTAATCTACAAGAATCAAACAACAATCCTTCACTCTTAAGGACGGATTGAATAACACACACAAATGGAACAACATTGATTACTGATAAATTATGGAACAACACTTGAAAACCATACATACACACAACACACTTAAATAGTAGTCTGATCCAATTATCACCTCAATTAGAAGGAATACGACTACATTTCAAGATAGAACAACATTATTCATAAATCCAACAATCACAAAGATCATAACTTCCAAGATGAATTCTATAATGTTAATGAACAAGTGCACAACACAAAGGCTTTGTAATGGAACATCAACAGTATTCTGTAAAGACTAGCGATATTATATCAACACCTAAAAGAACAGTGCTTACGATGTAGAGTCAATACAGTAGTTCTATCTTCAAAAACCTTAGTAACTTAAGCATAACAGAGCATGTGATGTAAACTTACAAAACACATCAGATTACCAAATAACGTCAATAAGAAAACCACGCGAAAACCAAACGTAATGGTACAAGAGCAAGTGTCCTCCAGGGCCGGGCCCTTAGCCTCCGCGGGTACACCGCTTGAAGTTATTCCAAACTCAAAGATGAAATAGTAACAAAGTTTGTATTAATACATCAAGTAAAATTACAGTAGAGTAGTTCTTAGCGAGACTCGATGATCAAAGTTTTGATCTTAAAATAAATTACATAAAAGAATAACAACATCTTACTCTCCTCTGAGCTAACAGTGCTTCCCCTTTTATAAGGGTGACGACGGAGATATAATAGATAAAACAGCGATCCCTCAAGATCAAGGATCCTGAGGGATTCGCCGAACCGTTAGTCCTCAGTCATTTCTTTTCTTTCCTGCACCGAGCTGATATCTCCACTTCCTTTCCCGGGCTGATTCGCTTTGATCTTGTTTGCATACGGTCTCCCGTCGAAGGGAAAAAGGTTAACCCGTCCTTGTCTTTTCCTTTGGAATGACAACTTCTCATTTTTCCTCCTTCCTGCATAAGGAAATGACAATTGTCAGCATTTTCGTCTTGCATATTAATCTCACATGTTTTATTACAATTCTTTATCGTTTTCCGAGTTCATAATGCAAAAAGGTTTGTAAGTTCTAATGAAAAGACACTAAAATAATCCTCAAAAACATACCTTCTTTAGTACTCCACAGTAGGTGACAGGAGGATGAAAGCGTGGGGGGGGGGAGAAATTATCGTTTTACCTTTACCTTCATCGCTCGCATGAAAATCAATGTTGGCGGGATCATGACATAATGGGTGGTCCCAACCTTCCTCCAATGGGAGAAAGAATGGGGGTGGGATCCTGATGTGAGCCCCAGAATTAATCTGGGTCATGGGATTGACAGATCCTCCCATTTGACTATTCAACTCTAGGGAGTAGCGACAGTCTGTTTAGTGTGCAAGTAGCCCCCTCCGAAGTGTTTCCCGGGACCAACTCTGTGGAGATGGACACCAATCCGCCTTGGAACCTATTCGACATTTAACATAAATGTTATACCTTTGAAAATTATTTTCCTTACCCTACTGTGCTAACTAGATGAAGTATTCCATAGATACAAGCCCTGGTATTAGAGCTCCTAATGTCTCACCAAGGCCTAAAATTTCCCACCTCATTGATTTGATTATTTTTGAATCTAGAGATATTGAAAGCAACCTCTTAGCACCCCTTACAAAGATCTTATAGGAAACAACATTGGCTCCAAGGGATAGTGTATTGTATGTAATGCACTAAAAATCTTGCACATTAGTCTCTTACTCATTGGGCATGAAGCCATTTCATTCAAACTTTCATAAAGAAAAATGGAAGAAACAAGAACACAAAACATTGATGGTATGTATAATAACTTACCAGTATTTACAGTGGATGAGTATGGACCTCCTTAATGTTGGAAATAAATCTTAAGAAACTTTCCATTCACAGGCAGTCCAAACACTTCACCATCTAAATTTTCCAGTAAGAAAGTATTGTTCCATTTGCTTTAGCAATCTTCAAAGGTTTAAACCACAAAGGATCAAACTTCCCATGTTTTCCTTTATCTTCTCTTCTTACATCCCACCTAAGTACTAAATATCCTAGCTGTGGGATCTATCCCTTACTTTTATGTTGAAAAGAGGTTTTATTCTTTCCTGATAATCAATCAAATTTTGATTTACATGTTCCTCTTTTCTTGAAGTTCTACTAGCTGATTTATCCTTCTGTTCAGAGCAATTGGCTCCTCCTCAACATCTTGTAGAATCTTAGATATTAGCATTGCTAATTGTATAGGGTAAATTACATCTTTCCCATACACTAATTCAAAAGAAGACTTCCTAGTGGACCTCTTGGTGGTAACCCTATTAGCCGAAAGCGCAAAATTCAATTGTGAATCTCAGTTCTTCTAATTTTCTGATATTGTCTTCTTCTAAATCCTTACTACGGCTTTGTTAGAGAATTAAACCAATCCATTTCCTTGTGGGTAATAGGTGGTGAAATGACCTACTATAATTTTGTGCCTTTGGAATTAAATTGAAAACTTGGCCATTGTCAGTGACATTTCTCTTTGGGAAGCCGAACCTAACAAGGATGTTTTCCTCCATAAACTTGTTGATTACTGCATTGGTTGCATTTCTAGATGGGATAACCTCCACCCACTTAGTCAAATAATCAATGGTTTGTGAGTGTCCATTTGGGCTGACCACTAGATAGTGGGTGTATTTATATAATGAAGTCTAACCCCAATTGCAAGAAGGGCCCTTCTATAAACACGGGGATTAAAGGAAGGGCTGCCAACCTATGTCTTTCTACAAACATTTGACATTTATCACAGGCCTAAACCTAGGTATGCACCTCACCAAAAAACTTTGGCCAATAAAAGCCTTCTTTGAAAATTTTATGGGTTGTATCTCTCCAATTGTAATGTCCTCCACAAACACAATTATGAAACTCATCAGTCACTTTCTGAATTTCTTCTTCAACTAGGCATAAAAGAAAAATACCGACTAGGTCTTTCAAATACAGTTGGCCATTTGAGATAACAAATTTCAGGGCTTGCAGCCTCAAAGCTCTGTATTTTACTTTGTCAAAATTCACTAGACACCTTAAAAAAAGTAAATAATGGACTATATGTTTATACTAGTGGGACACAAGGTATTTCATCTAGATTTTTTGTGTTGAGGTATCAATTTTTCTCTATTCCTCTATGTTTCCACTTTCTCCATCCTTCTTTGCCAGCAAGTTTATACCCAAGGCTTGGTAGTTTTCTTCAAACAAGATTTTAGTTGAACCCTACCCTTTGATCAACTTGGTGGGATTGATATCCATGCCATATTCATGTATCTTGGCAATCCACTTACCTCTTTTACCCTAACTATCACCCTGTACAAGGATATATTTCACAGCAGTTGTAGGAACATAAGTTGTTATACTTGATTGAAGGACATAAATTGTGAAAGATTTCAGGAATTTGACTAAGGCATAGGCCCTTTTATCCAAAATATTATATTTTAGCTCAACATCTTGTAACACCTGGCTAAAAAATTAAATTGGTTGCTCGTGTCCTTTATTATTTTTCTGCAACAAAACAACAACCACCATGTAAGGAGAAGCAAAAGAAAAAATGAGAAATGGATTTTGATAGTCTAGGCTAACTAATATTGGGGCCTATGCAAAAGCCCTTTTGATTATGGAAAATGATTCTCGAGCTTCTATAGTCCAATTTCCTTCATTATCCTTCTTCAACATCTCTGTGATCTCTTTGACAATCTCATCATAATTGGGAATAAACCTTCTCAAAAATTTGATTTTGCCTAAGAAGACATGAATTTATTTCCTATTTCTTGGTAATGGAATGTTTTTAATGGATTACAACCTTTTGGGATCAATATTTACTCCTTCCTTTTCCATAATGTGGCCAAGTAGCTTTCCTTCACTTAGAGAAAAGTAAGATTTCTTGGGGTTTAAGGACATGCCATACTTTCTTCAATTCTCAAAAGTGAGCTACAAATGTTTAATGTTCTCTTCATCTGTTTTTGAGAAGATAGTGACATCACCCAAGTAAATACCACAAATGTGTCTAGTTCTCCAACAAATTCTATATATATGGCTCTTTGAAGAGTGGCTCCAATGTTTATGAGGCGAAAAGGCATACTGGCATGTATAAACGTTCCCCGGGGTGTAGTGAAAGCAATTTTATTCTAATCTTTGGGATGTACAACAACTTGGTTGTACCCAAAGAAACCATCCATCATGGAAATTCAAGTAGACCCTACCACCTTTTGTAGTATGCAGTCCTTTTTATGAAGAGGCTAATTATCTTTTAGTGAGGCCTTATTTATATTTATGAAGTCAATACATAACCGTATTTCTCCATTCTTCTTCCTAACAGGGACTAAATTTACCACCCAATTTGAATACCACAAAGGCACAATAATTTTGGAATCCAACAACTTTCTCACTTCTTTCTCAATTGATAGAAGCAACAAAGGGTTAATTTTCCTAAGCTTTTGTTTATATGACTTCACCCCACTTTTCAAAGGAATTTTGTGTTGAATGATAGTAGTATAAAACATTTTCAAGTCATCATATGTCCAAGAAAACACATCCATATATTTCTTAAAATGTTCTAGGTAACTTTGCGTGTATTCTTTAGGGACTCCCTTAGCTAGCTTGATTATTCTGGAGTTTTGTTCTTTGCCAATATTATAGTCCTCCACATGCTCTACAAGCTCCTGTTCAGTTGGCTTGGTAGCCACATCATTTTTGTTAAACAGTCTTTCTGATGGGACCAATCCCATAGGGATTGTATTACCCTTTAGTTGTAAAATCTTTTGCCCAACAATAGTTTCTTCCCAATTGACTTGTTGTTCACCTTCTATCTTCTAATCCTCTTGGTCGGTCACTGAGTTTGAAAACTCTTCAATAAAATCCATGAAGCATTTGATTTGTGCCTCATGTTCAAACACTTGCTATTACTTTACATTGTCTGGTACTGAAGGTTTGTACCTGACCTCAACTTCATCTTGAAGAAAGGAGTTTTGAGGAGGCCTAAAATTTCTAGCAACAACTTCGAAGGAGTTAACCATTCTATTTCTTTGTCTGGGAAAAAAATCGATATTGAAGGCTACGAAAAAGTTCTCAATCAAATTCCATACTTCATTTTGATAAGCCTTTAGTCTTGGATGCTTGTATTGGCACTGAATTTTGATTTGTTTTACCACTAGCTCAGAATCACCAAATATTGCCAAGCATGCAATGTTGAGATTTATCGCAGTTTGCAGTCCTAACAACAACGCTTCATATTCAACAATATTATTAGTGGCTTCAAACTTCAATTTCAAACAGAGAGGAATTATGCTACCTTTTGGAGATATTAGTAACACACCTTCTCCATTTCCTTCCATGGAATAAGCACCATCAATATAATTTCCATATTTTGTTAGACTCCAATGATTGTTTACTCAGTTGCATAGAACATTCCACCTGAGTTTCATCCATGATTTGATCATTTTCTTCTAGAAGAAACCAAAAAAAGTCCTTCTCTTTACCATACATGGGAGCATTATTTGAACAATCAACCCTTGTAACTATCTTCACAAATACAGATTCTCTATAAACCATATTTTCTTCTCCACCAAACCTAGGAATGGTAGCAAGTGTCAAATCCAATTTGATGGATCCTCTGATTTTTGATCCCATGACCTGGAAAAAAGCATACCAAATCTTGCAAGGATATCAATAACTATAATATCCATTACTACACTCTTCACAAGGATTTGAGCCAAATTGACCACCATGTCTTTAATCATCCCCAAGAATTTTACTCTCTTGGATTCAAAGGAGTACAAATATTTATATTGTCTTTTTATTTCTAACCCCAACTGCTCCATGACAAATAATGGCATCAGGTGATGAGATCCTTGATGGGCCTCAAAATTAGACAAAAATTAAGACCCATCTAACCATCCTTCAGAACATTAAACCTCTCTTTTTGAATTAGATGATATTTTTTTAACTTTGATATGTTCTATTGGCTCTGCTATGTTCTTCAACATTTGATGGATGAAATAGGTCGGGCAGTGCTAGTTATGCTCGAAAAGGGGCTCGCAGCAGTTTGTTTCTTCTTCTCCTTCATTTCTCTTATAACTCCATAACCCCCCGTTATCCTTGTTTTACTCCAACATTTAGCATAAACCTTTATTTCTTTAGCTCCCAAGCACCACGTTTATACTGCCATATAGCCATGATCCCATAACCGAGTGCCTTTCGCAAGCATTTTTCACGTCACATCAGTCATAAACATGAGCTTTAGTCCCTGTCGTTGATTGCATCCACCGCGTGATCCAACGGTATTCACTTCGCCCGATACCATAGCTTAATCGAACATTAGTTCGCGAGGAAAGTGGTATTGACCCAGTCACATTCGCCACGCGCCACCCTCCTACTGTGATCACGCCCTTGCGTACGTTTACTTCCCTCCTCCATAAGCGGTGCAGGGAAACTGCTTACCACCCACTCGTACGTCCTCCGCTCGTTAACATTCGCGCGTCCCTGCCACCCAATAGTCGTCGGATCTACATGACTGCGATCCAATGACCCCTGTTCGTCCATCCACATTTCCTCCCGATAGCTCCCTCCAATTCAATCTCCGCCATTCATCTACACGAGCCGATGGCTCACAATCATTCTTGCCTACATTTCCTCCCGACGCTTCCCGCCGATAGATCTCCGCCGCCCATTCGCTCGATCCAACAGCTGTTGTTTACTCCCGGTCCTGCTCATTTGTTCATGATGAAGTCTTCGCATCCTTGACCTGTACCATGCATCCGAAGGACGAAGGTGGCCACTGTTCAGTCCTCTGTGCAATTATTCTTTAACAACTGCATTCAAGAACATTATGGCCAAAGAACAAGAAGGACGTGCCTCAAGCTGATCAAGCATTTATCAGTTATGGAGCGTGTTTCATATTACACTCCACCTATTCAGGAAGGACAACCGAGTAGCAGGAAAGATCAAATCCATTCATTAAAGCAAGTAGATTGTAGCAGAGACTCCATCAGAGAGTTAATGTGGTTGGTGGTCCATTATGACCCCTGCACGCATAGAATAGCAGAACATTTTGTAATCAACCTCTATATATACCCACAAAACAGATGTAATGAGGGTTGATGGTTTTGGTTTTGATGTAAGGTTCAACTTCTGGAGACTGTAACTACTGCGATACTTGCAACGTCTGGTCTTCATTTTCAGCTAATAGAAGCTTCTTTTACTATTAATTGCTCACTTTCCACTTCTTCTTTGTTCTAGGCTGTGCCTTTTATGCATTTCTCATGTGCTCTTGATATTTAGCATTAGAGGGGCTGTCATCCCACCTCTGTGTTGGAATCTAGTATGTATCATTGAATATGTTATGCAGGTTTCTATTTACTTAGTGCCAAAGAGCTGTCATCCTATCTGTGTATTAAGAAATAGATTTGCAGACCTTTTACTGGTTGCAACCGGCCATCACATGGTCTTGTGCATCTGCTGGTATGGTCAATATTCTCCATGTTCACCTATTCCTGAAACTGTGAGTGATTGGTGGTCTAAAGCCTTGTAGTCTGGGGGTGTTCACCCATGTCTGGAGTTAAGCATAGTAGAAGTGGTTATCTAGCTTGAATATGCATCATTCCTTCCATTCATCCATTTCCAACATTTTATTGATTTTGTAATGTTCCCGAGCATCTCTGAGATACAACCTAGGAGAGTTTCTTGGGGTGATAACATTAATTGGCGCCATTGCCTGGGAGAGGAGATTGAAGCTCAGCTTCCCTGGGAGAAGACACAGTTCAAGATTTTGATGATAGACAAATTCTAGGCACATTTCTGGTTGTAATCATCTATCCAGCGACTCCACTGGAGGAAGACCAACCTTTGGTGACTCCACGTTCTAGTCTTGGCTCAGTTTGTAAGACATACTTGAACAAATCCTTAGAAATCATCAATTGAACCATTACCTGACCCTGAGAAGATTGTTAAGTAGAAGAAAGCTTCACAAAAAGGAGCATTAGGATTAGGTAAGCCTAAGAAATCTTATGTATCTCTGCTAGTGAAAAATCAACTTTAGAGATTCATTCAACGCCTTATTCATTCATTTCCCTTTCGGATCTCAGTCCAAAGAAAGCACCCATGTTGTCCATCATATTCCTCTGTCCCTGTCATTCACTTTATTGATCCATATCACTTAGTCCACCAATATCCTTTCACCTACCTCAGTCATAGCAAGCCAGCAAGCTCCTACGAAGATAGAGAGAATCGTTGCTACTAGGTATGGACCCTTGGTCTTGCCTATTCCTTTAAATGCCATGCCTGTGGGAGATTATCAAGAATATATGCCTAAGTTTACTGGTATAGAAGGAGTAACAGCTAAAGAGCACCTGGAGTCCTTTTATAGCTATGCTGATAACCTGGATATCAATGAAGAAGATGTGTGGATGAGGGTTTTTGTCCAAAGCCTAGATGGGGAGGCTAGAAAATGGTTCAGAGAATTACCCACTAGGTCTATTGCAGACATTGAGGTCCTAGATGATGTGTTCCTAAAGCACTGGGGGGATGAGAAAGATCTGCTCTTTTATTATATTGAATTTGGGAACTTGTAGAGTGAGAATGGTGAGTTGTTGTCTAAGTTCAACAAGAGATTTAACCATTTGTACAACATAATACCATATGAAGTGAAACCCACTCCTACTTCTGCTATTCTCACTTATGCCAATGCCTTCGATTCTCAGTTCTACCTGCTATTAAGAGAAAGAAGATGTACTTCTTTGGCTGATATGCAAGATGCAACCTTTGAAGTAGAATCAAACATCATGGAGACAAAAAGACTCGAAGGAGATGATGAAAGGAGAAGACAAGGGGGTGAGTCCTCATCATCCTCAGATCTTGAGATCGATAAATTGGCCAGGATGATAGAGTTATTAGCCTCTGGAGTTTCTAAATTAAAGACTGAGCAGCATTCTGAGGAAGTAGGAGCACCTAATACCTTTGCTCTTCTAATTTCAAATCCATATAGAGGTACACAGGAGCAGTTGCAGATTTCGCAAAGAAGTAAAGATGCAAGCAAAGACAAAAGGGTGAAAACCCTTTTTCAGAGTATAGTCATGGAGGAAGAGCAGTCTGAAGAA
>APFE030539006.1:0-16403 GCA_000404065.3 Pinus taeda | reverse complement strand
GGCTTCTGAGATTGGGAATACATGGATGACGGATCAGACATATTATGTAGGTATATATGAATCTCTAGGTGAAGGGTGATAAAAAATGCGAGGTGGTGTAAAACTGAGTCCCAGATTTTCTAAAAGATTGGTCAGTGAACGGTACCAATCAGTGCTCCTAGGCGGACTATAAAAAATTGATTCACGCTCCCTAAACTCTAAAATAGGTCAATTATCCGGAAAAGGGAAGCTTTCTTCGATATCCGCAATAGCAAGCTCTTCGATCGCTATGAATCCAGCGGGAAGATCTTGGGTAATTACGGTTTCTACCCTAGGAGAACTAGGACCACTAGGAGTCGGAGAAAAGAAATCTGATACGGGAGTAGGAGCAACTTCAGATTCGGGCTCAGATATGTCAAGTTCTTCACCTATATCACTAGTAGACGCAATGCTACCAGTAACCTCTGAAATTACTACTAGTTGAGAATCAGAATATTCTACCAAAGAAAGTTCTCCTTCTTCAGGTGACCCACTTCTACTGCTACTAGGAGATACGAGGACTCGCAAGCCTTCAAAGTGACTTGGTACATCTTCAGGAGGTTGACCCCGAAGTCTACGAGAAGTCCTCAGTAAATTAGCCACATTAACAAACTCAGGGGATTGGCCCCGAAGTCTACGGGAATGTCTCGGTAATTCAGCCATAGTTAAAGAATTTTAACTACTTCACACGCAAACAAAGTAAAATCTCAATGAAAATCACCTAAAGTCTCTAAAGAACCAAACAAATTTGAGACACGCCTAAAGAATCTAAGAGATCAAACACACACAAACAGTAACTTTCCAGACCGAAAACACTAGTTGGTGATGAAATCCAACGTCGTAGAGTTCGATACAGAAATAGTGGTTGGAACAGTTACCCCGTCAACCTGCTTAATGAATAGACTGGACCAAGTTTCCCTACTTAACCGTCTCGAGTGAAGAGAACCCCCCAGAAAATCCAAGTGAGTCTAGTCGATGTCTGCTCCAGGTACAGTGGGATCTTCCTGCCACCGTCACCTTAGGAAGAATCCTAAAGAATATGGTCACTAAGGTTACCAACAGAAGCAAATATACTTGGGGGAACAGTCTATGATCCGATACGCACGCAAGGGCAAAGTAGCAAGCTCAATCCCCTTGAAGGCTCCTCGACATAAACCGAGGTTTACCAATAAGTGACCCTAGGCTCCTCGACAATAATCCGAGGTTTACCGTTTGTAATACGTGAATATATGGCGTCGTTCCCAATGAGGAAGGATTGATTCCCACACTGGTTCGGACACGATCTCGTTCTTCTCCTTTAAGAGGAGCTTTCCCAAAGCATAAATGTAACAATTGGATTTCTCCTACCACAAGATAAAGCTACTTGTTTGTTTTACTTATCTTGGAGAGTTAATTACTCCATACTCCAAGATACTAGCCTAAGCTATATTGGTGTATCAGAGCCCTAGAAACAAAAAATTTGCTAGATTGATTTTATATTAAGCGTGATTTTTAGTGGTTTTTGATTAAGTCAAAAGGTGATGGAGATGAAACTTATGGTGTAAAGACTCGACTCAAAATCACTACAAAATGCACTTAAGATGACTAACTAATATTTGCTCTTCAATGAAGTTCTAGCTAAGAAACAGTTGGAAGATGCAAATACTTAAAAACACAAATCTTTCTTTAATGATCAAATCAAAAGAAGAGTATTTGTTTCAATGCACTAAAAAACGAGACAACTAATTATTTCCACAAGAATTTCTCTTTTCATTCGAAAACTCAAATGCTACTAAGAACAAACTTTTTCAAAAGAGACCTTTCATTTTTGTTAAAAAACATTTAAAACTATAACTAAAGCAAATCTTTAATAAAACTATTGAATAAATCAAACTTAAGATCTACAAACTAAGAAAACCTACTTGAAGTAAAAAGCTCACCAAAAGTCTTTTTGAGGATTTTTTACTTGGTCACAAGCAAACCAAGGACTAATTTGTTCAGAATCACAAATAAGTCAAGAACAACCAATTTTGTATTCCTTTTTAAAATGAAAATCCAAACTTTCAATCACAAGCTTATCGAAGTTTTGTAAAGAGAAAACTCAAAGCAGATTTCTCAACAAGGGGAGATTTCATAAATGGTCAGACTCTCAAGAAGACTGGTAGACACTAAGGTGATCTGAAGTCCCTACAGCCTCTAAGCTCAGAGCCACTACACAACCAAATCGAAAAACAAACCCAACAAGCAAAACTCCTAGGAATTTCACCTAAAACCCTAATGCTAATGAAATTAAACCAAGGAAAGATTTCAACCAGTCGCATGCAGGTATGGGCAGAAGATAATCACTAGAAAAACAAAATAAAACTAAATGAAAGAGAAAAAGTCAAAATTTTCAAAAATTTAGTAGGGTACGCAGGTGCAGAGTTTACCCAGATGCGGGTACACTCTGTGCACAAAGTAAAGGTGCGTACAAGTACGCATTGTGATACAAGTGCAGACTGTGGACTTCAACCAAAGTAATGAAAAATAAAAAACAAAGCTAAATTCACTAAGTCTACCCAAAGCCACACACAACAAGCCAAAAACAGAAACAAAAAGGCAAGTTTCTCAACTCAAAGAAAAACGAGGAAAACAATCAAGTCCCCAGTGGATTCGCCATTTTGTCACGCGGAATGAGTCAATCTTGCGGACAAGATAGACCTTCCTAGAATCTAATGAAGACCTAATGACAAACAAACCAACCAGACACTATCTTTCTCTAAATGCACTTTATAAACAATGGAAAACAAATGTGTTTTAAGGCCTACCTCATGTCCAACGCAATTTGGAGATGCCTTCGCTCCTTTGATCCAAGTGATTTCCTTTGTCGCAAACCTGCAAGCACAAACAAGGAAAACGATTAAATAGCACCTGAATATCCAATATTATAAAACATATTTAACATGAAAGTCAAGGATTCCATGAAACAAATAACATGAGATACTTGTTGAGAAAAATGAGCTTGGTTGTATTAATTCAAAAGGAGAAGAACCTTACAACCTTTGCCTTGACGTTGTACAAGCTCCTCCCAGGGTCCAACAAGAAGTCTCCTCTACTTTGACAAGCTTCACTCACTCCCTAATGAAGCCAAAAAGGTATGTGATCTCTCCTCTTAAGCTCAAATAGGAAGTCTTGATTTCACTAGCATTTACCCTCAAAAGTTCAGCTTCTAACCTCCCTGGCCACTGACCCAATGCCTCAATTTATAGTGCAATGGAGATCAGTTACCAGTTCCTCCTTCAAAGGGATAGAGTCCTCCTTCAAAGGGATAGCTCCTCTCAACAAGGGATTAGTTCCTCCTCTCATGGGATGCATGAACCACTTGGAGCGAACAATCCACGTAACAAATGCTTCTAGAAAAGTCTAGAATTAACCCAAGATGAGTTTTTTAAGATAAAGATTGCGCCTTTTGAATTTTACAGGGGTACGCACCCTCCCCTTTACATACAGAGCGTATAAGTACGCAGATATTCTAAACAAAAGGTGCGGGCCCGCAGGCAAAAGTAAGAGAAAGTGTGGAACCAGAGTTACAATGCTTTTTTTGATGTCTTTCTCTCTTTTCTCAAGCTTGTTTTGAAGAGCTGAGGTTTAAGACTTGCTTAGGAAGCTGGTATAGGTAATGATAGACCTACACCGACTGCAAATAATCAAGGTGACGATATTTTTGTGTAACAAGCCTGAGTGCCCCATTTTCAGATCACAAAAGCATGTTATATGAGTTATGAGGTTCTATTTATAACAAAGGGTGGGGTGACCCTTGAAATTCACCTTTGTGACTCTTCGCCTACCCTCAGGAATCTTCCAATTATTTACAAAAATAATTACATTACATAGTGATTGTTTACATCCCACTAGTTACACTTGGAATTTCCATTACAACATATTTACAAATAATACACATTTTCCACATTTACCCATGTGAGACAAAATAAGCTGGAGATACCCTAACAAGAAAAAACATTATGACTATGAGGTTTGGGGAAAGACCAATTCGGAAACATCCACTTGATGCTTCTATGTCATGTACTGATGCCAAGCTTGGTCTTGGAAACTATGTCTGTCTCATCGTGAAGCATGCACAACATTATCCTAAGTGTGGCTGGACCACCAATGTACTTCTACATGTTGTCTGCACTCAACTGCAAGTCATCATTGGTTGCCTCACATACCAACTGCTCCATGTACCCATTGACCTCCAGCCGGATTTGGTTCTTGTGCTTAGCTTTGCTGAGGGAACTTGCATCTATTCACTCTCTTCCTTAGCTGTTGGCTGTTCTAGCTCATTAACCTGTATTATCATTGTTTGCTCTGTTACCTTGCCTTTGTTCTTCTTCTTGTTTCTGCTTCTCAGCTCATGTTCTTCCTTCAATTCTTGTTCGACTTGCTGTGATCTCAATTCTGCTACCTACAAGCTCTGTTTTTCTCTCTTACTTTCTTTACAGTCTGTGTCCTTGCTTCCTTTTTCTTTTGCTATCAAATTTTTCTGCATGAAGATTGAATTTGATTTCACTCTGCAACATTGTTCTCCCTCTATTATGTCAACAATTTCCTCTTTCTTTGATCATATACTAGATTGCGGCCTTTTCTCATTGTTGTTGGTCTTGTTGCCATTTTAGTGTTGATTCATTTTCTGTAAACAGTTTGGCATCTACATATATTAGCAAGTAAACTAGTGCTTGCTCAACCACTTCCCCAGTACTGCTTTCAGTGGTCGCTCTTGAAACAATTCTCTTTCGTTCCATGGTACAATGATTTCTGGAGAGAAGCGCTTCATGAGTGTGGTACTTGTGGGGTAGAAATGACACTCATGGCATGAAAACATTAACTCTTACAAATCTAACTTTACAACATGATCAAGCAACAACCAAGGCATTTGATGAGAGGAAATGCACAATTTTGACTAATAGGGGTGACTGAATGACTATGGGAACTGCACACTATGTAGTCCCGGTAGTTAGTGTGGAAGCTTGATGACTGGAACTATGCAATGTGCAGTTCACTCTGGGATAGGGCCTAGGAGAGACTCCGTATTGTGTAGTCTCAGTGGCCAATCTGGGAGACTGGCTCCTAGAACTGTGTAGTGTGCAGTTGGAGCTAGCCCATGACAGGTTCTACGCAATTCCAGAAGCCAAGTTAGAGGCCTTTAGCTCTCAGATTGCACAGTGCATGAAAGTGAATGTGAGATCTAGGTGGGGGAGCTCAGATTTGTCCATATGGAGTGTGCAAACAAGAAGATCCGAAGGATGATGTAAGGATGTGAGCAGATATGATTAAGTGTAGATGTATGCATGTAAAACAAGTGCAGCAATGGATCAAACTGAAGGAACAAGAGGCATGTGAAGGGAGTCACCACTCGGCAACCATTGGTGTAAAAACGAGAAAACTCATGCGACGCTTGGGGAAGACAATATATAACTTGAAACAACACTCTGACAAGCTAAACAAACAAAAGCGACAGAAAAAGCAACAAAAGGTGATAAAAGCAAAAATCACCCCGAAAAGCGATGACAATGATCCGAAGGCTCCTTGATCTCCTAAGGAAGCTATAGCTTGATGATCGAATGTATAAGTGAGCTTTAGAGGCGTCCACTACATAGAGTTTAGAAAAATGGAGTTCATGACGTGTATGCTTAAGATCAAGGACAACAAAGACACTTCGCAGAAACTTCTAAAAATAGAAATGTGTCACCTTTGGTTAACTAATAATAGATCCCTACTTACTAGAGATGATTTTCCTCTTAGCTTCTTGATTTATCGGGAAAATTTCCATGTACTGTTTGGAAGATTGTGTACTTATGGGAAGGATTGGAAACACTTTGGGTCATGCACTAAGTAGTTTCTGAACACAGTAGGTTCTGTACAATTTCTAGATTGAGTGGATTTGGCTACCCCTTAGGCTCTGCACAATTTCCTAGCTGAAGGAAAGTTGTCAGCTAGATCTGCAAAATTATGGAGTTGAAGGCTCACTTTCTGGCTTCGAGTACTTTGTGTAGTTTCCAAGCTAAATACAAGCTGTCAGCTGGGTCTGCGCAATTCTGGAGCTAAAGCTCACTGCTAGGTTGCACTACACATTTCCTGAGAGCAAGGCTAGTTGCCCTCAAGGATTTTACAGATCATCAAGGCAGTGCTAGAATCGATTTGTAACCAAGTCATGGGGTCAACTTGTGGTTAGACGACAAAGCAAGTAAGAAAACACAAGATGTAAAGAAAACGATAAAACTCAATGAAAGCACAATTACCTAGGTAATGTAAGATAAGCTACTAGGAATTTAGTAGGGAGGCTCCAAAACGAAGTGAAGAAAAATTTTTGGAGGGTGGTTATAGCTGCTACAAGATGAAGATGGAATCCTCAATGAACTTGTTGCTTCAGATGATCCTTTTAAGAAGGTTCATACTTCGGTGAGAGAAGATTGCCTTCTTTAGGATGATCTTTTTCAAAAAGAGATCCTTTCTTCAATAAAGAGAAGATTGCCTTTCAATCTAACCTTCCTTATATTTTAAGAGCTTCCACTCCTTTGGTGATGTATGAGCGATGATCTCATACTTACTTCTAGGGTTTTGGTCTTTCTTCTTGAAGATAATTTCAAGACTCTTGCTAGAGTATATTTCTTCGATCTAGGGCTTTGGTAGATCTTGATTTCATGCTTGGTGTTATTTGACTTTCTTTTATCCTCCTTTGAATCTTGATTCTCATGTGTCTACTTGCTTGAATGCCCCTTCTTGACTTCAACACCTAAGCTCTGATACCATGTTGAGAAATCTAGGGCATGAATAGTTAAAATATTTCTCTACTTGATAATTTCTTGTGATATACTTTTACTTCTTAGCTTATATTCTTTTCCTCGTTAAGTTATTATTGCATTGTTTTCATCAAGACAATTACCAATATGCACAATAAAAGACAAGTGACACAGTATGTAGGCTTGCCATCCAGGGCCAAAACCTCTCACCTCTTGAGAGGAAAATCCGATCAAAATTTTTCTTATAGATCTTCAATTGATGAGTACCAAGACCATGACAAAGACCCTTGACTCTAGTATCCTCTAAAGAAACTTGTCACTAACCTTGTTGCTCTTCCTCTTCTCTTTCTCAACTTTCTTCTTGATCTTGAACTTCTCTCCTTGGCTTCTTCTAGAGAAACTCAGTCTCTATTCTTTACATTGCTTCTTCTCGTCTTCTCCTAGAGAATCTTGGTATCTAGTATTCACACTGCTTCTTCTCAAATTCTTCTAGAGAATCTTGGTCTCTAGTCCTGTTCTGGGAAAACTAGTGTCTTTTCAATCGACTAGCCCTCTAGGATTGGCAGCTATCCTAGAAACAAACACTCAAAGCAATTTGGGATTTCTTCTATGTATGATAGATAAGAGAGAAGCAAAGTAACCAACCTGGATTTTCTGCTTAGCTCCTTGCTTGATTTCTCTCTCCCTTGACAGATCTTGCAACTCCTCTCCTACTTATCCCGCATAGAGAATACCTATAGAGACATAGTAATAAAACACCGTCAAAGCATCTTGATCTATTATATCATAAACATTGCAGAATTAGAAATACAATGAACATACAATGGAATTCACAAATAATAACATTCGCAATTGCACAACTGTATGGAAGAAAAATCAGAGAACTTTATTAAATAAAAAGGAGAATTACAACCCAGCTGTCTGATCTAGCATCATCCTCCCAGCATCAAAGCCCTCTTCACCTCATGAAAAGCAAGATCACACCAACAATACAATGCTCTTTCTTAGCCACAAACTATCAACACTTCCTTGCAAATTACAAAATTCCAGCCTCTAGGTCTCTCAGATGAGGGATCCATTTATAGATGTGTGCAAGGGTGTGAGTCACCTCCAGGGTTTTGATTATTGTCATTCCACTTGTTGTTTTTGGTTCCACTTGGAGATTTCTTGGATCTCTTACTCATCCCTGGGTGAATTTAGAGAGGCATGTGTCATAAGAGAAGTTTCTAGAAGATTCCATGAGCATCCACTTAGCAAATTGTCTCAGACATTTGTCCATCCTCGCTCATCACAACCTACAGAAGGCCTCATCAGTATGCATCACACCTGGCTAGTGTAGGAGTCAGTATGCATCACACCCTGACAGTGGGGCAATTAGTATGGTCCTGTTTTGGCCAGTTCTGGATGGTTTTTCAGGTGGAACTTTTGGGAAATGATGTAATTAGTTGACCATGATCCTTTAGGGTATGAAACAACACTTATAGGGGTTAAAGAGCCCTTAGTTTATTGACATATAAGATTGGGGTTGCAGTGCCCAAATATGCCTATAACAGTTGCCCCCTAAAGCATGAAGTCGTAAATCTTTGATGTCAGGTGAAATGCTTTATCATGAGGATCCGAGGTTTTTGAAACTAGAAGGTGACATGTATAAGATACAATATCATACATCATCATAATATAATTTTCATGATCTAGTTGAGGCGGGCATTCCCATGCTCAAATTTATAAATTCATTTCATGTACATAGAAAAGATAGTCATCTACATATGCAGACTGGTGATTCTTCAAATGTATATTCATCACCCTTGGCTCAGGTGACTATCTGTTCTGTTTATATTTGATGTCTTTATATCCCTGAAAATATTGCAGCCTAGATGGATGCAACTAGATCTGGGGTCTTCAATCCCGTTCAATCTTCGCCTGATGTACAAGTCAATCCATGTGAAGATACGTTCTGAAGTCGAACATGGAAAGACATCGCCTAATTACTAGCCAATAATTTGAGCTGTTAACAGACATGAGAGGAATCATCAATAATGATGATGACCCTCAAGGTACTACAGTACAATTCACGTGGTGTGAATATATGATCTGATGTTGACAACACACAAAATGTTTCGGTCAAAGGCCATTGATGTCAACCTGTCGTCGGAAGTGAGAAACTTGCCATTGAGGCATGCAAGCTTCAAAGTACTGAAAGGGGTGTTTCTAAGTCAACTTCTTGGATAATGAGCTGATGTGGACAAGAAGTGACCTATTGTAGGATGGCCTTAATGTATTCCACATCTACGACATGAAACGAAGCAAATGATTTTCTGGAGGTGAAAACGATCTGACGACACAAGGTTCAGGAATGGTGGTCATGAAAATGGAGGGTGAAGGTATTGTAGTGGATGAGGCATTAACTGGATGGTGGTTTCTCAACTAAATTACTTCTCTTAAACATATCGACGACACTGTGATGGATTGGTAGCGTTAACCCCAACAGATGGATGGTGCGGAATACCAATGGTGAAATGACGGTGAACGGAATAACCCAACCCGACTCAATCAAGATGATGGAGTGAAAGTGTCATGTTCAAGAGCAACCTACTGCCATAAAATTCTTCAATTTCTCTTCCCTTTTTCTCCAGTCATTGCTGACCAGTACATCTTTATTTTTGTCAAGCTTGAGGAGGATAACATATGCTTTTTCTATAATTTTCCCTTTAGGAAAACCTATCGCTATATTTTAGTGAGTCTAGCGACAGTGAAACTCGTTCTTGTCTAGGTGGAAAAGTTTGTCGCTATTGTTTTAATGAGTTTAACGACAAAGACAACTCGTTCCTTTTCATGTTTAGAGAGTTTGAAAAGGGACGAAAAGGAAACTCCAATAGTTCTTTTTTGTAGCATAATCCCTTAAGTCTGAAAAAGGATAAAATAATACAAAAGGGATAACTTTTCGATTACTTTAGCAAGCTGAAAAGACAAGCGCTTGAACTTTTTCATGAGATAATCCCTCAGGTCTGAAAAAGATTGAAATATATAAGAGGGATGGCTCTTCCAATCACTTTAGTGAGCTAGAAAGGCCAATAGCTCGACAATCTTTTCATATTTAATGAGTCTGAAAAGAGTTTAAAGGAGACTCATTTTTGAGGAACGAGTGGCGTTTAGGGTAGAAAATGGTTCTGGGTAAGCTTGGAACTTCTCAAAACATGGTGATGTGAAGAGGTTGGCTAACAGGACCACTCGTCGCCGCTGTTCCTCAAAAGGGTAAACAATCATATGGAAGTGTATGATCGACCAAAAGGATGGAAGTGATGGCAGGAACACAACCAAGGCTCAAAAGGCTGATAGCATGGCAATCACAAAGGTTATTTACCGAAGGCAGGTTCATTTTTTAACGAGCTTGAACTGTGGAGAACTATGCTCAATGGTAGGTTTATTTTTTAACGAGCTTAAACCATGTGATAACTATGCTCAGTGGTAGGTTTATTTTTTAACGAGTTTAAACCATGCGATAACTATGCTCAGTGGTAGGTTTATTTTTTAACGAGCTTGAACCATGCAATAACATATGCTCAAGTTTTAGTTTTTCTTTTTATGCAAGCTAGAAATGAAAAAACTAAAAAAACTAGAAAAGGCAAAACTAAAAAGCTAGAAAAAATAAAAAAGCTAAGGAACTACTGAGGTTAGGTAGGATGGTTTTGTCCTTGGAATAGAAAAAACACTTCCTTTGCTTCGTCTGCAACATGGATGAAGGTGAATGGTGGGTCATACCAATCACCTAACCTATGAAGCTAAAAATATAAAAGGCTAGAAAATGAAATCGAAAAAGGTTTGCATGCCCCCAACATAATGAAAAAGAGAGTCTCCAGTAACCATATGGAAATCACTGTGGTAAAGCAAGATGGTTTTTTGTCAGTGGTTAGACAAAACACTTTCTTGGCTTTGTCCGCCAAATAGACAAAGGTGAATGGTGGGTTAGACCAATCATTTTAACTTACAGGGAAATTCATATGGTATGACGGTTTTTCCCATAGAGTAGACAAAACACTTCCTTGGCTTCATCCATAGAGTGGACAAAGGTGAATGGTGTGGGATGGCACTTCCAATCATGTAACCTTCAGGGAAACCTATATTTTCAGCTAGGTTCGTCTGCCAAATAGACAAGGGTGCATGCCCCCTAAGCTTCATTACATTCACCGAACTACTCTCGGTAGTTAGGTGGATGGAATGAAGGTTGAAGAGACGTTCTTGACACAAAAAGAACATTTAGGGATGATGATCGACTTGGAGCTATGCTTGAACTGAGGAATGAAAGTTGGTCAATGGTGACAATTTTGCCTTCATGCGGGAAACACATCACTCGAAAGAGTGTTGAAACAATAACTTCCATCTTGTAAACATAGTCATGTCAAATGAGTAGCTTGTAATCTAACGGTCCTAGGACTACCATCACGTTCAAGTGAATGGTTTTCCCTCCCAAAGTTATTGGTAACTTAGGAAGGATCCCTAATGGTCGACTGGTCCCTTTTTTGAAGCCTGACAAATTCTGTATGATAGGCATAAGCGATGGCGAACCAAGTGCTTTCCAAGCAGTTGAAGAAAGGATACTCATTGATGCCCCTTCATTTATGATAGTGCCAGACACGATCATTTTGTAAACTTGTATTATGATCCAGAATGGTACATTAGAAGGAAGGCGGGATCTTGCTAGTCAATTCCAATCAAAGGAAGTGACTAAACTACTTGGGGGCGGGGGGTACCAAATAAACGGTTGAATTAACCCCTTGAGTAGCAGGCACTGCGGGATTCTCTTCCTGTTGTGAAGGAACGAGTGGATTGCCCCCAAGTTCATCAGTCTCTGAAGTGATAAAAAGAATTTGAATGGTATCATTCTCCTCTCTTCGAGAAGGGTATGATCTTCTGAAGGTAAAACTAGGTCGACTGCCATCTCGACCTATTGACTTTGATCTAGTATGGACTCAGAAGATTCACTTTTAGCTATAAGTGCTTTTACCGATGGTTATGTCATTCGGTTTTTCAACTAGTAAAGGACTTGGGGAGAGTTTCCTATATCCATATGGAAGTTGCTGCGGTGAAGTAGGATGACTATGCAAGACTCTTCTGGCTTCATCCAAAAAAGGACAACTGGGAAGGGTATGGTACCCTTCACATGACCTACATGGAGTTCTGACCTTTCCTTTTTGTCTGTGAACTTTAGTATTACTAGTGGATGGTGTGCTATCAACATGATCATTAGAGGTTGATGACACTAGATGGTGCAAATGGGGGGGCACCATTCTCTAAAGATCCGAGGAATGCTTGGAAAATCTCATGAAAATGGTCTCCTCTACAAATTACGCAAGGAAATCTGGGAAATTTAATGTGCCGATTTTCACCAGATGATTCATGGTTGCCCCCTTGCTTAATCGGCTTCTTCTTCTTCTTCTCCTTCCCTTTCTTCTTCTTCTCAGCCACTTCGTTACTAGCATCACTATTTTCACCAAGCGAAGAGGAAGAAGGGGAGGGAGAAACAAATGAAGAAGAAGGTGAAGGGTCAACCCTAGTATCAACTGGATGTTGATTCGATTGCTAATGAATCACGATATTTTGAATGAGAGAGTTTGAGAATAGCCATACCGGCAGGCCAATTGTAATTCCCGGGAGGGACAATGTAGCCATATATGGAGCACCAACATTTACCCAAGAAGAAAATGGACTAGGATTCCCCTCGAAAGGGATTCCTTGATTGGTGGACTCCATTATCTCAACCTAAGATCAACGAAGGAACAGGGATGTTATTCCAAATTAAATAAATTTTAAAGACACTTCGACACAACTTTGCTTTTTCAATTTTTAAGAGTCGAGAAAAAAGATAAAGATGACTCTAGTTGCCTCTGATTTTTAATGAGCCTGAAGTGACAAGTGCTTAGATGGACCTTTTCTTTTAAAGAGTTGAAAAGGAACAAAAGTGTCTACTCTAGAAATCTAGACAGAGGGATTACCAAACCAATCACAAAACTGCAATATACACCTTGGTGATAAATTAAAGAGAAATTACCAAGGACTTATGTACAATAGTCAATCTTCCCAAATGCTGTGTTCCGTGCATTGCGATCGATAGGGCGGCAGACATGACTTCCTATGGATAAAGGATATAAGCCTATTGTGGTCTCCCAATATATACGCGATGGTACGGGGAGCACAAGTTTGTGCTAGCACTTGTCGTATCAAAGAGGAGGAATCACCCAACCTTCAATGAAAACGATAGTTACTAGATTTTACGATGCCGAACCACGTCTCTAGCCTAGACCTCTAGATGTGTTGTGTTAGGTTCCAAAGCGTTGTTAGGTTCATTAAGATTTATTTTAGAGTTGATCTTGTTTAAAAGTTTGCCTTTCAATGGTTCACCGTGTGATGTTGATTTGAAATTCCTAAAAATGCAATCTACAATGATAAACAATCGTTGTTTATTTTGATCAATGAAAATCCTAGCTACTAGGGAAAGAAAATTACGATTCTTTCAAACAAAGAGCAAAGAGCACACACTAAATGCACTTTCCTAAATCATTTTTCACCCACAAGCTAAATGCAAATGCAAATGAATGTATTTGTTTTTCATTCTCCTTAATGTGAAAAATGCCAAAAAATAAAACTAAGTATAGCAAAGATTTGAAATATTTCATTCAAAGTGACAATTCGTCTTTTTCAAAATAGAAAGGAAGACTAAACGACACTTTTCAATTTCGTATAGAAAATGCTTTCAACACTTCGAATAAAAAATCAAATCAAATACATGACAAAAAGTTCAATCGACTATTTAGAGAAGGAAGACTCCATGACATTTCTCTTTTTGACACAAAACGATAGTTATGACACTTTTTGTACCAAAACGACAGATCAATTTAAGAAACTTTTCGACAAAGGATTGTAAATGATGGAAAAATACATAAAAACATTTACTTATCCTAATCAATGGAGGCTGATCTATGTAATGCAAGCAGGCTTCAGTAATGAGGCATTGTTCATAAGCAACAAATCAATTAAACAGAACTGAAAACAAGGACAAAACCCCAAATTTCAAGAAGGGAAATAGGCTTAGTCAGTCATTACACCTGGGCTTCATAGAAACAAGGATGAATCACACTTTTCAGGCTTGGGAGGTGTGATGCATACTAGTTGATAGTGACAGACAGTGCGATGGGCTAGGGAGCGCAATTGAGGTGGGTTTTGGCTCAAATTTGCAGCCGATTTCAGTGATTTAAGCTGAGCTATGATGGACAATAAAGAGAAAAGTATAGAGGAATTATACTGGGAGGTTACTGAGCTACCAAAAGGGCATCTAGAATTCTTGTAAGTCAAATGTTCAATTTATAAACTAAACCGGAGATTGACTGAAGCAACATTCATCTACTATGCAATTGCAGAGCAAGAGCAGTTCGAAGGCTATCTAGCTAACTTCAGGCTCTGTCTATAGTTTATAAAGAAAACAACAATAACAAACAAACATCTATTCGATCCCCAGTGGAGTTGCCATTTTGTTTCCGGGAAAACTAGTGTCTTTTCGATCAATTAGCCCTTTAGGATTGGCAACTATGCTAGAAACAAACAGTCAAAGCAATTTGGGATTTCTTCTATGTATGATAGATAAGAGAGAAGCAAAGGAACCAACCTAGATCTTCTGCCTAGCTCCTTGCTTGATTTATCTCTCCCTTGACTGAGCTTGCAACTCCTCTCCTACTTATCTCGCTTAGAGAATACCTATAAAGACACAGTAACAAAACACCGTCAAAGCATCTTGATCTATTATATCATAGACATTGCAGAATCAGAAATACAATGAACATACAATGGCATTCACAAATAATAATATTCACAATTGCACAGTTGTATGGAAGAAAACTCAAAGAAATTTAATAAATAAAAGGGAGAATTACAACCCAGCTATCTAATCCAACATCATCCTCCCAGCATCAAAGCCCTCTTCACCTCATGAAAGCCAAGATCACACCAACCTTGCAAATTACAAAATTCCAACCTCTAGATCTCTCAGATGAGGGATCCATTTATAGATGTGTGGAAGGGTGTGAGTCATCTCTGAGGTTTTGATTAGTGTCATTCCACTTGTTGTTTTTGGTTCCACTTGGAGATTTCTTAGATCTCTTACTCATCCCTGGGTGAATTTAGAGAGGCAGGTGCCATAGAAGAAGTTTCTAGAAGATTCCATGAGCATCCACTTAGCAAACTATCTCAGAAATTTGTCCATCCTCGCTCATTGCACCCTACAGAAGGCCTCATTAGTATGCATCACACCTGGCTAATGTAGGAGTCAGTATGCATCACACCCTGATAGTGGGGCAATCAGTATGGTCTTGTTTTGGCTAGTTCTGGATGGTTTTTCAGGTGGAAATTTTGGGGAATGATGTAATCAGTTGACCATG
This sequence comes from Pinus taeda, assembly GCA_000404065.3. Classification (NCBI taxonomy): domain Eukaryota; kingdom Viridiplantae; phylum Streptophyta; class Pinopsida; order Pinales; family Pinaceae; genus Pinus; species Pinus taeda. The sequence continues at coordinate 1,201 of APFE030539006.1, read as the reverse complement.
ATCCTTTAGGGTATGAAACAACACTTATAGGGGTTAAAGAGCCCTTAGTTTATCAACATATAAGATTGGGGTTGTAGTGCCCAAATATGTCTATAACAAGTCTCTAGCTTGGTCACCCAAAACAAGTATCCCAGAACAACCCTTTCTTCGATGACCCTAGAAGAATCCTTCCTTCACAATTCCCAGAAGTAACTCTCCTTCATTGTCCTAAGAGAAATTCTTCTTCGCTATACCCAGAATAAAGTCTCCTTCACTATACCTAGAAGAATATTTTCTTCATTATGCCCAAAAGAATCTCTTCTTCTCTATGCCCAGAAGAATCCTTGTCCACTTGCCGAGAAGAAACTCTCCTTATCACTTCTTCACACTTCTCTTTGTAGCCTTCTTCTTCACACTTCTTCACCGATGCTTAACAAGTTTCTTGCCTCCAAGTGAGGCCAAGTGTGGCTATATATACACTTTTCTTCATGTCCTTTAGGTCGACATGATCACAAGCGGTTAGGCTAGCTTCTTCTAGAAAGTTTTTCCATCGTTGTAGGTCGACTTGAAGATGATAAGTGACAAGGGCTTGGAGGATACATTACATAGACAAGTTTGACCTTTTATAAAGTGTAACATGACCTCATTATATGATAACGACTCTAAAATTTTATGACTAGATGAAAAATAATTCCTAAAGACTCTCAATGGGAGCCTTGACTCAAAAAAAAAAACCCTTACTCATGAAACCCATGAAGCAAGTAATACAAAAAAATTATTTTTCTCTTTTACATCTCATTACATAAAATCATAATTACATGTCATTATGAATACCAAACCTAGTTACACTTTTCAACAACACCCTCCTAGAAGTAACTCTCTGTGAGAGTCAAAATATTAGTCTGGAACATTGTGGACCATAAGGTAAAAGTTATCTGGAAGGATGAGTGGAACTATAGTCAAGGATCAACTTTACAAATATAGAAGATAACTAATAAAGCTAGATTGTCAATGACTTGGAAGAAGGCAAAGGAATTGGTTAGAGAAAAATAAATAACACCCATAGAATTGTAGAAGGATAATGTACACAAGAATCCATCACCATATAAATTTATAAGTGCAATATAACATTTAAATAGTTATTTCAATAAAATCCCTATATGAAAAGTTTAATAATGTTTGAGACCGTTAGATCAACTGTAATTAATCTGAATTCTTTTTT
>APFE030539003.1:0-12483 GCA_000404065.3 Pinus taeda | reverse complement strand
TGTATTCATACAAATCGTCGCAATAAGGATCTTGATGATTTGCATCGAGCCCTAAAAACTTGACCATCGCAGGAAACTAATGCACCCTTATGACAATGGTGTGACCTTATAGCTCAACACAGAGAATCGTCGCAAGAATAATGATGCTTACTTGCGACGATGCAAAAACATAGGTAAAAGGGTCAATCTTCAGGATTAGAGAGCATTTTCTTGATCTTCTTGAATGAGTGAGAGGCTTCTCAAAAGGTGGAACCACCATCCCAGAGGAGGAAATGAGAACCAACTTGACCCAACAACAAGTTCTAGAATCACCCAGAAGGCCAACTGTTTGAACTAATTCACCATATCTGGTTCATCACAAGTCATACACTAGGGCTCAGTGATGACGTCGCAAGGAAACAGTGTATTCAGACAAATCATCACAAGAAGGATCTTGAGGATTTGAGCCGAGCCCTAAAATCTGACCATCGTAGGAAACTGATGCACCCCTACGACAATGACGTGACCTTATAGTTCAACACAGAGAATCATCGCAAGAATAATGATGCTTACTTGCGACGATGCAGAAACATAGGTAAAAGGGTCAATCTTTAGGATTAGAGAGCACTTTCTTGATCTTCTTGAATGAGTGGGAAGATATGGACATGTTTATTTGATGTTTGACATAGTGGAGATGTCGCTCAGGGACTGACATGAGGTCAGTGACAAATTAATGTGTAATAGATGCCCCCTAAAGCATGAAGCCTAAGAGAGTGGGAGGGATGAAATGCTTTATGAAATCATAACCGAACCAGAACACTATCGCACAAAACCTACAGGCGCAAGTACAACTAATATCTCTGATAGTGAAATACATGTAGTCTAGGCATGGGCATAGCCATCCAAAAGACATATGAAGCTTGGTCTGTGGTATGGACGCAACCACCCAGTTGAGAAGACCATATAAAGATAAAGGTATATGTTACAGACTTATTTGGGCACTTCAACCCCAATCTTATATGTCAATAAACGAGGGCTCTTCGACCCCTAAAAGAGTTGTTTCATACCCTAAAAGAACATGGTCATTTGATTACATCATTCCCCAAAAGTTCCACCTGAAAAAGCATCTAGAATTGGCCTAAACTGAACCATACTGACTGCTCCACTGTCAGGGTGCGATGCACACTGACTGCTACACTACTTAGGTGTGATGCATACTAATTAGGCCTTCTATAGGGTGCGATGAGCGAGGATGGACAAATGTCCTAGATAGTTTACTAAGTGGATACTCATGGGATCTTCTAGAAACTTCTCCTATGACACTTGCCTCTCTAAATTCACCCAGGGATGAGTAAGAGATCCAAGAAATCTCCAAGTGGAACCAAATGCAACAAGTGGAATGACACTAATCAAAACCCCAGAGATGACTCACACCCTTGCACACATCTATAAATGCATCCCTCATCTAAGAGATCTGAAGGCTGGAATATTGTGAATTGCAAGGAAGTGCTGATAGTTTGTATTTGAGAAAGAGCATTGTATTGTTGGTGTGATCTTGCTATTTCATGAGGTGAAGATGGATTGATGTTGGGAGGATGATGTTGGATCAGATGACTGGGTTGTAATTATCCCTTCTATTTAATAAAGTTCTTCAATTTTTCTTCCATATAATTGTGTACTTGTGAATGTTATTGTATGTTCATTATATATCTGATCCTGTAATGCTTATGTTATAATAAATCAAGATGCTTTGATGGTTCTCTGTACTGTGTTTCTACATGTACTCTCCAAGCCAGATAAGTACGAAGAGGAGTTGCAAGCGCTGTCAAGGGGGAGAGGGATCAAGCAAGGGATTGAGCGGAAGATTCAGGTTGGTTCCTTTGTCTTTCTCTTATCTATTATACATAGAAGAAATCGTGAATTGCTTTAAACTGTTGTTTCTAAGGTAGCTACCAAACCTAGAGGGCTAGTCAATCGAAAAGACACTAGTTTTCCCTAAAAAAAAATGGCGACTCCACTGGGGATCGAATAGATGTTTGTTTGTTGTTATTGTTTGTTTTATAAACTATAGATAGAGCCTAAAGTCAGCTAGGTAGCCTTCGAACTGCTTTTGCTATGCAATTGCATAGTAGATGAATGCTACTTCAGTCAATCTCTGGTTTAGTTTATGAATTAGACATTTGACTTACAAGCATTCTAGATGCCCTTTTGGTAGCTTAGTAACCTGTCAAGACGTTCCTCTATACTTTGCTCTTTACTGTCCATCATAGCTCAGCTTAACTCCCAGAAAACAGCTGCAAATTTGAGCCAAAACCCATTTCAGTGGTGATCCCTGACCCATCGCACTGTCTATCACTGTAAACCAGTATGCATCACGCCTCCCAAGTCTGTAAAGTGCAATACATCCCTGTTTCTGTGAAGCCCAGGTGTGATGACTAGCTGAACCTATTTCCATTCTTGAAATTGGGGGTTTTTGACGTTGTTTTCAGTTTTGTTTAGTTGATTTACTGGTTATGAACAGTGCCTCATTATTGAAGCCTGCTTGCATCACATAGATTAGCCTCCATTGAATAGGATTGGTAAATATTTTTATGTACTTTTCCATCATTTACAACCCTTTATCGAAAAGTTACTTAAATCGATTTGTCGTTTTGGTACAAAGAGTGTCGTAACTATCGTTTTGTGTCAAAAAGAGGAGTGTTGTGAATTATTCCTTCCTTGGATAGTCGATTGAAATTTTTGTCATGTATTTGATTTGATTTACTGTCCATCATAGCTCAGCTTAACTCCCAGAAAACAGCTGCAAATTTGAGCCAAAACCCATTTCAGTGGTGCTCCCTGGCCCATCACACTGTCTATCACTGTAAACTAGTATGCATCGCGCCTCCCAAGTCTGTAAAGTGCGATACATCCCTGTTTCTGTGAAGCCCAGGTGTGATGCCTAGCTGAACCTATTTCCATTCTTGAAATTGGGGGTTTTTGACGTTGTTTTCAGTTTTGTTTAGTTGATTTACTGCTTATGAACAGTGCCTCATTATTGAAGCCTGCTTGCATCACATAGATTAGCCTCCATTGAATAGGATTGGTAAATGTTTTTATGTACTTTTCCATCATTTACAATCCTTTATCGAAAAGTTGCTTAAATCAATTTGTCGTTTTGGTACGAAGAGTGTCGTAACTATCGTTTTGTGTCAAATAGAGGAGTGTTGTGAATTCTTCCTTCCCTGGATAGTCGATTGAAATTTTTGTCATGTATTTGATTTGATTTGTTGATATTTGAAGTGTCAAAAGAATTTTCTATTCAAAATTGAAAAGTGTCGTTTAGTCTTCCTTTCTATTTTGAAAAAAAAATTGTTGAAATGTCGCTTTGAGTAAAATATTTCAGATCTTTGCTACACTTAGTTTTCCTTTTTGGTATTTTTCACATTAAGGGGAACGAAAAAAAATACATGCATTTGCATTTGCATTTAGCTTGTGTGCGAAAAATGATTTAGGAAAATGCACTAGTGTGTGCTCTTTTCTCTTTGTTTGAAAGAATTGTAATCTTCTTTCCCTAGTAGCTAGCATTTTCATTGCTCAAAATAAACAACGATTGTTTATCATTGTAGATTGCATTTTAGGAATTTTAAAATCATCATCACGTGGTGAACCATTGAAAGGAAAACTTTAAACAAGATCAACTTTAAAATAAATCTCAATGAACCTAACAATGCTTTGGAACTTAACGCAACACATCTAGAGGTCTAGGCTAGAGACGTGTTCTGGCGTCGTAAAAACTAGTAACTATCGTTTTCATCGAAGGTTGGGTGATTCCTCCTCCTTGATATGACAGGTGCTAGCACGGAATTGTGCTCCCCATACCATCGAGTATATATTGGGAGACCACAATAGGCTTATATCCTTTATCCCTAGGAAGCCGTGTCTGTCGCCCTATCGATCGGAATGCACTGAATACAACATTCGGGAAGATTGACTATCGTACAGAAGTCCTTGGTAATTTCTCTTTAATTTATCACCAAGGTGTATATTGCAATTTTGCGATTGGTTTGGCAATTCCTCTATCTAGATTTTCCATAGTAATCACTTTTTTTCCTTTTCGACTCTTTAAAAGTAAAGGTCCATCTGAGCACTTGTCACTTTAGGCTCATTAAAAATTGAAGGGGACTAGAGTCATCTTTAGCTTTTTCTCGACTCTTAAAAACTGAAAAAGCAAAGTTGTGTCAAAGCATCTTTAAAATTAATTGAATTCGGAATAACATCCACGTTCCTTAGTTGATCTTAGGTTGAGATATATGGGAAAAATCTGGGATCCACCAATCAAGGAGTCCCTTTTGAGGGGAATCCTAGTCCTTTTTCCTCTTGGGGACATATTGGTGCTCCATATATGGCCACATTGTCCCTTCCGGGAATCACCATTGGCCTACCAATATGGCTATTCTCAACCTCTGTGGTTCAAAATACCGTGATTCCTCAGCAATCGAATCAGCATCTAGTTGATATTGAAGTTGACCCTTTGCCTTCTTCTTCGTTTGTTTCTCCCTCACCTTCTTCCTCTTCACTTAGTGAAAGTAGTGATGCTAGTAGCTAGATTGCTGAGAAGAAGAAGAAAGGGAAGGAGAAGAAGAAGAAGTCAATTCAACAAGGGGGCAACCATGCATCATCTGATGAAAATCCACACATTAGACTTTTCAAAGCCAAATTTCCATGCGTATTTTGTGTGGGTGGCCATTTTTCTTGAGACTATCCTTTCTTTCCTCGGATCTTGAGAGAATGGTCTCCCCGTTCACAAAATCCTGTGTCATCAATTACTGGAGATCATGTTGATAACACACCTTCAACTAGTGATAATAAAGTTCATGGACTACTGGAGATCATGTTGATAACACACCTTCAACTAGTGATAATAAAGTTCATGGACAGATGAGAAGGAATAGATTTTCGTGTAAGTTATGTGAAGGGAACCATCACCTTCATCTTTGTCCCTTTTTGGACGAAGCCAAAAGAGTGTTGGATAACCGTCTTGCATCATCGCAGTGACTTCCATCTGGATATAGGAAACTCTCCCCAAGTCCTTTACTAGTTGAAAAATCGACTGACTTAAATCAACCACCGATCGAAACCACTCTCTTTGCAAGTGAAACTCAAGAGTCCATACCCGACCAAAGTCAACAGGTCGAGGTGATGGTTGACCCCATTTTACCTTCAGAAGATAATACCCTTCCCGAAAAGAGTGAGAACGATACTGTTCAATTTCTGTTTGTCACTTCAGTGTCCGATGAACTTGGGGGCAATCCACCCATTCCTTCACATTAGGAGGAAAATCCCCCAGTTCTTGTAAATCAAGGGGTTAATTCACTTGTTTATTCGGTACCCCCTCCAAGTAGTGTAGTCACTTCCTTTGATTGGATTCGACTAGCAAGATCTCACCTTCCTTCTTATGTACCTTTCTAGATGATAGTATACGTTTACAAAGTGATCGTGTCTGGCACTATCATAGATGAAGGTGCATCAGTGAGTATCCTTTCCTCAACTACCTGGAAAGCACTTGGTTTGCCAACGCTTATGCTTGTTACACAAAATCTATTAGGCTTTAACAAAGGAACTAGTCGACTGTTAGGGATCCTTCCTAAGTTACCGATAACTTTGAGAACGAAAACCATTCACCTGAATGTGATGCTAGTCCCAGGACCATTAGATTACAATCTACTCCTTGGACGTGACTATTTTTATAACATGAAGGCTATTGTTTCAACACTCTTCCAAGTGATGTGTTTCCTGCATGAAGGAAAAATTGTCACTGTTGACCAGCTTTCATTTCCTGGTTCAAGCACAGCTCCAAGTCAAACATCATCCCTAAATGGTCCTTTTGCATCAAAAGTATCTCTCCAACCTTCATTCCATCCACCTGACTGCCATGAGTAGTCTAGTGAATGTAACAAAGCTTAGGGGGCATGCACTGTTGTCTATTTTGCAGACGAACCCAACTGAAAAGATAGGTTTCCCTGTAGGTCATGTGATTGGCCTCACACACCATTCACCTTTGTCTATTCTGCGGACGAAGCCTAGGAAGTGTTTTGTCTATTTTGCAGACAAAACCATCCTGCATAACCATAGTAGTTTCCATATGGTTACTGGAGACTCTCCTTTTCATCATGCTGGGGGCATGCAAACCTTTTTCAATTTCATTTTATAGCTTTTTTAGCTTTTTAGCTTTTTAGCTTTCTAGTTTTTTAGTTTTGTCATTACTATCTTTTTAGTTTTGTTTTTTATAGCTTTTTAGTTTTGTCGTTTCGAGCTTGCATAAAAAATAAAACTAAAACAGATCATAGTTCCCCCACGATTCAAGCTCATTAAAAAATGAACCCACCACCGAGCATAGTTCCCCACAGTTCAAGCTCGTTAAAAAATGAGCCCACCTTGGGTAATTAACCTTTGTGATTGCCATGCTATCAGCCTTTTGAGCCTTGGTTGTGTACCTCCCATCACCTCCATTATTTTGGCTGATCATGCGCTTCCACTTGGCTGCTACCCTTTTTGAGGAATAGCTGTGACGAGTGGTCTTGTTAGCCAACCTCTTCCCAAAAACGACCATGTTTTGAGAAGTTCCAAGCTTACCCGGAACTAGTTGCTACCCTAGACACCACTCGTTCCTCAAAATCAAGTCCCCGTTAAACTCTTTTCAGACTCGTTAAATATGAAAATATTGTCGAGCAATTGACCTTTCTAGCCCGTTAAAGTGATTGGAAGTGCCATCCCTCCCACACATTTTAATATTTTTCGGACCTGAGGGATTATCTCATGAAAAAGTTCCAGCGCTTGTCTTTTTCGGCTCGTTAAATTCATCGGAAAAGTCATCCCTTTTGTATTATTTTATCCTTTTTCAAACTTAAGGGATTATTCTACGAAAAAGAACTTCTGGAGTTTCCTTTTCATCCCTTTTCAAACTCTCTAAACATGAAAAGGACCGAGTTATCTTTGTCGTTAAACTTGTTAAAACAATAGTGACAAACTTGTCCACCTAGACAAGAACGAGTTTCATTGTCACTAGACTCGTTAAAACATAGTGACAGGTTTGCCTAAAGGGAAAATTATAGAACAAGCATATGTTATCCTCCTCAAGCTTAACAAAAATAAAGAGGTACTGGTCAGCAATGACTAGGGAAAAAGGGAAGAAAAATTGAAGAAATTTATGGTAGCAGTTTGCTCTTGAACATGACACTTTCACTCCATCACCATGATTGAGTCGGGTTGGGTTATTCTGTTCACCGGTCATTTCACCATTGGTATTCCACACCATCTATATTTTGGGGTTAATACCAATCCATCTTAGTGTCACCGATATGTTCAAGAGAAGTCATTCAGTCGAGAAACCACAATCCAGTTAATGCCTCATCCACTACAATACCTTCAACCTTCGTTTTTCATGACCGCCATTCCTCAACCTTGTGTCGTCAGATTGTTTTCACCTCCAGAAAATCATTTTCTGTGTTTCGTGTCGTAGATGTGGGATACATCAAGGCCCTCCTACGACGAGTCACTTCTTGTCTACATCAGCTCATTATCCAAGAAGTTGACTTAGGAACACCCCTTTCAGTACTTTGAAGCTTGCATGCCTCAATGGCAAGTTTCTCACTTTCGGCGATAGGTTGACATCAATGGCCTTTGATCGAAAGATTTTGTGTGGTGTTCGACATTGGATCATATATTCACACCACGTGAATTGTAATGTAGTACCTTGAGGGTCATTATCATTATCGGTGATTCCTCTTGTGCCTGTTAACAGCTCACATTATTGACTCGTAATCAAGCGATGTCTTTCCATGTTCAACTTCAGAACATCTCTTCACATGGATTGACTTGTACATCGGGCAAAGCTTGAACAAGTTTGAAGACCCCAGATCTAGTTTCATCCATCTGGGCTGTGATATATTCAAGGATATAAAGACATCAAATGTACGAAGAAGCTACACAGATGGTCATCTAAGCCAAGGATGATGACTCTATACCTGAAGAATCATCAGTATGCATCTGTAGGCGACTATCTGATCTATGTACATGAAATGAATTTATAAAGCTGAGCATGGGAATGCCCACCTCAGCTAGATCATGAAAATTATATTATGATGATGTATTGTATTGTATCTTATACAGGTCACCATCCAGTTCGAAACCTCGGATCCTCATAATAAAGCATTTCAACTGACATCAAGATTTATGACTTCATGCTTTAGGGGGAAATAGTTATAGACATATTTGGGCACTTCAACCCCAATCTTATATGTCAATAAACTAGGGCTCTTCGACCCCTAAAAGATTTGTTTCATACCCTAAAAGAACATGGTCATTTGATTACATCATTCCCAAAAGTTCCACCTGAAAAACCATCCAAAATTGGCCTAAACTGGACCATATTGACTACTCCACTGTCAGGGTGCAATGCATACTGACTGCTACACTACTCAGATGTGATGCATACTGATTAGGCCTTCTTTAGGGTGTGATGGGCAAGGATGGCCAAATTTCCGAGACAGTTTGCTAAATGGATACTCATGGGATCTTCTAGAAACTTCTCCTATGACACTTGCCTCTCTAAATTCACCTAGGGATGAGTAAGAGATCCAAGAAATCTCCAAGTCAAACCAAATGCAATAAGTGGAATGACACTAATCAAAACCCCAAGGATGATTCACACCCTTGCACACATCTATAAATGGATCCCTCATCTAAGAGATCTGAAGGCTGGAATATTGTGAATTGCAAGGAAGTGCTAATAGTTTGTATTTGAGAAAGAGCATTGTATTTTTGGTGTGATCTTGCTATTTCATGAGGTGAAGAGGGATTGATGCTGGGAGGATGATGCTGGATCAGACAACTGGGTTGTAATTCTCCCTTCTATTTAATAAATTTCTTCAAGTTTTCTTCCATATAATTTTGTACTTGTGAATGTTATTGTATGTTCATTATATATCTGATTCTGTAATTCTTATGTTATAATAGATCAAGATGCTTCGATAGTTCTCTGTTACTGTGTTTCTACAGGTACTCTCCAAGTGAGATAAGTACGAAGAGGAATTGCGAGCTCTGTCAAGGGGGAGAGAGATCAAGCAAGGGATTAAGCGGAAGATCTAGATTGGTTCCTTTGTCTTTGTCTTATCTATTATACATAGAAGAAATCGTGACCTGCTTTAAACTATTGTTTCTAGGGTAGCTGCCAAACCTAGAGGGTTAGTCGATGGAAAAGACACTAGTTTTCCCTAAAACAGTATGGTCGCAGCCATCTAGAAAGACTCAGGTATGGTCACAGCCACCCAATCAAAGAGTCATGTATGCAATCATGAACCAATCCACACAACCTAAATATATGTAATCTGTTGGATACCTATACCAATAGGTTTCATTTTTCATGATTAGATATCAGAGGGCCAAATATGCTCTGCTTTGGCAAATGCAAAGATCTCATATTTTTCAGAGAAGGCAGTGTCTATATCAGTTTTCATAAGAATTCAATTTTGGATGGATGGTCCAACAGTCTAATCTGGATCATGCCATGTTTTCAATTTCTATGTTGTAGTATAGAGGAGATATCTGTCCAAACTGTTTCAATCTTGGCAGATCAAGTAGCTAGTAGAGAAACAAAGGTTTCCCAACTGTCTAATCTGGGGCCTTGGAAGAAATAAGGGTTGTGTTAGATAGGAGATCCAAGTAAAGCCAATGAAAAGAAAAAGGCATTCAAAGGGTTTGCAAGTCCAAGAGCACCCTCCAAGAAGGAACAAAAAATGCTAGGGAAGCTAGTTGGGTAGGTAGTGGGGTTGCAGAAATGGTATCTCTTTCAAAATCAAAGTTGCTGAAATCTAATACAGGAAGAACAGCACTATGAAGCATGACTAACTCCCCTGTTCTCATTTTGTAAAACAGTCATTACTAACTTCCCTTTCCCCCAAAGTTGACAGAGCATGAGAAATCATATGTTTTTACATTCTTATACCCTTGAGAAGCCACATTTCTTGTGCAAAAATCTTTTCATTTTGAACTACTCCTAAGTTCAATCCATCTGCAAACAAAACTTGGTGAGCTAGCCCCACTCATGAATTCCTTCCATACTAACAAACTAACTATGCTACTTAACTCCCTATACTCCTTTACCCCTAATATTATAAACACCATGGTGTCTAAACCCCACAATGTATAAATATCCCCTCCCTGGCACTATAGCCATAGTATTTCATCCCTGGGGCTTGGATTGACACCTGGTCAAAGTCAAGAACCCACCACTCATCTCCTTGCCCTGCCTCAGATCAATTTCCCTACCCAAGGTACCATGAAAAACCTTGAAAAAACCTTAAAAAACCTTGAAAAAGCATGAAAAGACCTTGAAAAACCCCTTAAATTGCTGCAATGAGCGGAAAACTTTGTAAAAACACCTTATCCCGCTTTATCCTAAGGTCGGGGTCTTTCACCTTTTAATATTTCATGAATTTGTGAAAAACCCGTTTACCCAAAGTTTCCGCCTTTAGAAACTTTAAAACCTGAACCTAGCAAAAAACCTTTGAAAACCTTTGTTTCTATGGTCAGCGGGCATAAATAAACCAATGAGAAAAACTATTAAAAAATCCACCAGAGGAAGGTTTATTGCCCGGAGGGCCCCGCCATCCACGTCAGCAGAAGAAACCAATATTTTATTACCCGCCCGCTGGTACGTTTTTTCCGTGCAGGTTTACCATCCGACGGCCGTCCGATCGCGCCGCTTCCAGATCCACGATCGAGGTTGATTTCGGGCCATCCCGACGTCCGCACGATAACCAACATCACTGCTACCGTCCGCGCAAGTCAGATGCACGATGACCGTCAGATTTCCCGCTTCCAGATCTACGGCTGTGATCAATATCGGAAGGCCTTACGTGTCTGACAGATACCTTCCGATATCTGTCAGACGCTTACGTCAGGCCAGCATCAGCACAGGGGCACGCGTCTCCGTTTGATTGCATCGGAGCGATGTCTGACATTCCGTCCGACGTACAGGACCCCATCCGATATGGCGACACCTGTCCAGTCCACGAGAGCGCCCAGGCGCCGCGCACGTCACCGCCAAGTCAATTCCGCCTTGTTCCTAATTGGTCCACCCGGCTGCCACATCATCACCCTGTGGACCTACCGTTGACTGCCACGTCACCAGGATGACGTCATGCTGACGTCACCCAAGCCGGGCCCCCATGCTGACGTCATGATGACGTCATCCAACAAAGCGCGCCAAAAAGGTTAAAAAACCATATTTTCACCAAATTTTCACTGTTTTCGTGTTTTTTCAAAATTTTACTGTGAAAGTCTGCTGCATGAGAATTCACGACGCCGAGCCATCAGCCGACCTGCAGCTGTTTTCGAAGCACCCCGCACGCAAAATCCAGTTAAAATCCTCAGCCTAAACCAGCGTTTGCCAGGTATTTCGGCCCTATCCTCTAGTCATCTGGTTTTTCTTGAATTCTCTGCAAAGCCCGCCGATTAAGCCTGTGAGGTGTGAAATGCACCGATCAACCAACTGTATTTTTCCAAATTCGAACAATTCAGTCCTGAATATAGTGTCGGGAACCCCCAATTCACCATAAAAATCAGTCAAAACCTACCCTGTTCGCGCAAACGTGAACTTCTGAATAACTCCCGTTATTGACAAAGAAGGTCTCCCTACTGCCAAAAACGTTCCCAAGGGGTTAGCATTGTCTACCTAATAGTACACAAACCCTGTTAAACCTGGTCCCCGTTAATCTCACAAGTTCAAGCAGCAATTCAGAAATTATTCATATAAAACATGGAGACCCCTGAGATACTCAATGTCACTCCTTTAAATGCTCCTCAAAGAGAGCAGGACTGGCAGGAGCTGGCAGATCTGGATTATCAGATCTCAGAAACCTCCAGACAAGGACTCACCCCTCATCTTCAACTACTAAGAGAGTTCAGGGACAAGCACAGAGAAGGAACGGATATCTTGGGCATTTGGGAATCTGCCCTACCAATTTTCAAAATGCCTCTGGTCAGGCAATTCCCTGACCTAATTTATCTTTGTGCCAGTCAATATGAGCCATCACATAGGGCTGTAGTTGATTATAAAGGTGAGGTTGTGTTCTATACCACCCCTCAAGCTATTAGAGACATGTGGCAGTTTGAGTCCAACAAGACAATGGTTCCCCTATCCCTGCTGGATTTAATCAATCAAGGGAACAAGACACTAACAGAAGCAGAGATCCTGAGGTTCAACCAACTATTTGTGAAGAAAACAGATACAGTATTACATCCTCCTATCTTTGATGGGTACCTCAATCAACTTGGGCTAGACCTGGCCCATATGGTAAGCTCAATTCTAGGATACAAATCAATTGAATATATAGAGGAAACGGTGCTGGTTATGATGCTAAAGTTCGCCCCTGGGAGAACTCCTATCTGTTACAACTATGCCAAGTATATCTCAGATAAAATACATGAGCAATTCCTACACTTGTCTAGGGAGAGGCTGTT
>APFE030538999.1:33293-57298 GCA_000404065.3 Pinus taeda | reverse complement strand
AGTTCAGAGGCATGTAGCCAACCCATCTCTTCTCAGAGATAAGCTACCATCGCCCTAGCTAGTTTATTTCCATTTCTGATTGTAAGCATATTTCAGTATTTTCCATTAATGAAATGAAGTATTATTTCCGCTGCATATTTGTGTATATGGTTATCTCTGTAATTTGTTGCGTTCCTGTTTAAATCCGGATCATTAGCAATACTAAAGACACAACATCGTAAGTTGGTCAAATGATCACTTCCATGAAAATGGGGTACAAAGACAATTGATGTACATTATGCAATAAATAGAATAAATTATCACAGGATGGCTCCATATGGCTACCCAAGGTTGTGGGTCAACCAAATTTTCAGTGTTGATATCATTCCTAAAGACCAATCTACTTAGATGGAAGATGCAATCACAATGATCTAGGTGGCTCTAGAAATGCTCAAGATTCAAAAGTGACTTTGGAAAAGCTCAAAAACCAAAATTGTTGGATTGTAGTGGAACTAGGTTCAGATCTAATATCTCGACGCAATATTTCCAACGACATGAACAACACCTCAATACAGGTTCGTATGTGAAATTTATGGGCAGTCAAAATTTTGGTTAAACTAGGCCTAGTGGTAACCACTAACGGGCAACAATTTTGCATTTATCGGTGCACGGATTCTGGCTGCTAGAATGAACGAATTTTCCACCTCATTAATTTTCCTAGTAACTCAAAAAAATCAAAGGATGAGGTTTTCTTTAATCTGTTATATAAAAAAATAAAAGCAATATTGAAAAAAGGGCAATAGGTCGCCACCCCCACCACTGGTCATTATAAAAAATATATCATAATGGGTGGCGGGTGGTCAAACCCTGCCACCACATCATATACCATGGCCCAAAGGCCGTTACCATATAATACGCAAGGGTTAGTGGGACTTGAACCTGTGCCGACCAGTGGTCGACCCACCCCATGCGGCGGACCCATAAGTCGCCACAAATAATGACACTTTGTTACTAATAACAAATGACTCTCTGAAAGCAAATATATGCCAAAATGAAACCACATACTATATGAAGCAGTGGGGATTCAACTTTCGGACCTTCGTCCACCCAATGACATGCCAACCAAGGTCCAACCAACATGCCCCACATGGGCTTTGTCAAATCCACCCTACAAATTTCATATAAGCCCATCCTTGCCATTCGATGAGGGGGGAAGAGGAGAGGCGAAGTGGAGAAAATGTGTACGAAACCTGGAGGAAGAATTGCGCCCAAGATGCGCATGATTTCTGAGAAATAACATATTCTAGGGGAATATTCTTTGGAATATTCCAAAAAATATTCCATGCAGAATCAGTGAGGAATCTAAAAGATTCCTTCGAGGGAAATTTTTCATAGTGACAAAATCATGTCAAATTTATACTCAAACGAACTAGAATTTTTCCAAGAGAATGATGGCGTGATTAGTTTTCTCCTCAAAGTAGTAGAACTCTAGCCAACCGATGAGAAAGAATCTTTGGGGATGTTGGCTTGATGGGGCCTGACCCAGGTTCAACGTTAACTGCACCAACCAACAAAACCCTAACTGTTGGCCCTTTCAGCAAACAACTTGCGTAGCGGAGGCTGTAGTCTCACCTGAAGTAGTATCGGGGGATGCTAGAACCAGGTTTCTACATCCAAAGGTCTATGTGATGGTTTCCTGATACCCTTGCAACTTAGATCTTCCTTCGCGTAGATCTAATCCTTTCGACAGACAACTACTGCAACTCTCTCTAAATGACCTTCAGATCTTCGGGAAGGTACTTAATTGTACTTATCATGCATAAATGTTACAGATCTACTAGCTTCATGTAGTAAATAAGTAGTAATTCATATTAAATAGATTACAGAGAGAAGATATATAAACTTAGCAGAAGTAAATAACAGAACAAAAATGCATCATTTTCGACCCAAAACAATATTTATTAACTATAAGCATTCAGATACACACTTCTTATCCCTGCACACTCAGCTACACGGACCCGTGCACTTAGCCTGCGGACTTGCCAAGGTCTTCGTGCACTCAGTTGCAGTAGCCTTCCCCTTTCGCCTAAGTATAGGAAACAGACATTTCCTACCTTAGCACCTTACCCTTATAATGATTCTTCACTAATTATAGATTCTTAGACTCGCTATGAATCAACTTTATATAGCCTTTTATTTACAATGCCATGATTCGCAGACCATGGGAGGGTCTCAAAACAACTCTATCACCTACCCAACTAAGGGACTAAAGCCCCTTTGAATTATACTAGCTTCATGCTATGCTTTTTCACATTTCGCAGAGACTTTACATTTAGTACAAAAAATAATACAAAATTGACTCAAAACTTAACAAAATCGACCCCAGGGACCCCAACCCAATAGGCCCCCAACACAAATTGGGTGACTCACCCTCGAGTCACTTAGTTGGTGCCTCTATTTGTTGCGGAGGTCACTAAACTCCATTTTCAACACAACTATGTCAGTAGAACCCTGTATCGCAGCCTGCTGCACTTCCTCTACTAGCTTTTTTGTAGTTGACCCCTCCATCACAAGGCACATCGTTCTTTGAGTCTATTGGAGTGTCTTCAATTTTTCCTGGACTGACAGAGTAAGATGACTTGCCTCCTGTGTCCATGGCTATATTATGGCCTTTAAAACGATCTCTTTTCTCTGTAGCTCTTCAATCTGTGATTGCAACTCGTTTCCTTCTTGCAATCGAGTGAGGTGATAGATTGGTTCCAAAGTGCACGCAGTTGCCTTGATTTCATCAAAATTTTGTTGCGTCTCCTGGACATTTGCGCCAAGATTTTGTAGGTTTGGGTCCTCCTGCAACTTTTTCCATAGTTCCATGGCATGTTCGAAGATAAATGTGCATCATGTCACTGCTGCATCCAAAGTGACCATGCTCTCTCTAATTGTTGCTTCGTGCTGCTCCCAGATTTTTGGTGGATTGGTTGGCTGCAATTTCAACTCCAGCTTTGAGATGTTCATTTGAAATTCAAATGTTACCCAACTGACCTCATACTTTGATTCTATTACTATGGTAGCCAACTTCTGAATCTTCACAGATGCTTCTGCATCCTATGGAATGTAAACTTCTAGAAGTGTCTTGCATGCCTACACAATTTCTTCCTCCAAGCTCTGGCTTCATGCAGCTAGTTCTTCCTTTTCTTTCAGTGCCTAATCCTTTTCTATGAAAATATGCTCATTGTTCATCTTTACCTCACTTATGGCTGATAATGTGTGTTGCTTCCTGATCCTGAGCTCGTCTGAGACCCCATGATGAAGCGTGAGTAGGGTCCGAATAGGCAACAAGGCTAAGTTGACATCCACATCCTTCATCTAATTGAGCTAGGTGTTTGCTTCATTTGCCTCTGCGTACAATGATCCTTCTGGTAACGGAATAACTCTACGGTCCAGAGCCCTATCTATGTCTATCACTAACACGCTGGCTTGCTGCAGGCTTGCTTGAATCTTGCTCGCTTGTCACATGCTCAATTGTCCCATGCTCGCCTGAATTCGACCTGTTTGAATATACAACTCACGTAGATCCTTTTGTACACTCTCCAGTGTTTGCATGTACTATTGATCGAACTATGTCTACAACTCCATTTTTGTGTCATGGACCTTGTTGCTGATCTCATCCAAGTCCCCCTCAGTGAGGACCATTAGATCTGCATATGCATGCTTGTTTGACTTATGCTTCTTCCTGAGTCCATAAGTCATCTCCTTGGTCCGCTTCTGCAATTTAAAGGGAGTTCTCTGCTCCTTGCCACCGCCTCCTTCCTCCTCAGACCCTTCCTTGTCTGTAGTATGTTGAGAAGCAGACTCCTCAACTTCCTGTGTGGCCTCCTTCGCAACACACTCCTTATTAGCGACTACCTTAGCAATAAATTCCTTCTTTTCTTGTTCTACTTTTTCTTGGGTTGTTGTCTGCTCAACCTCTTTCTTTTTCTGCAGTACCTTCTCGAGAGTAGAAGCTTGCATAAATTCCTTTTTCTTCTACGTTGTTGTGGCCGGCGGGGAGGAACTTTCCTCGACCATTCTTGTTCTTGCGCTAAGATCTTATGGATGCCTCCACTTAGCTGGCCATTTTCCTACAACTTCCTGTACATCTTCATCTGTTACTAGGTATGGTAACTTGTACCATACTTTCTTCAGGTATCGCCTCACGCACATGGATATGTTGTGAAAATCAACTTTAAACTCCACATATGCCTCCAATTGCCCAAACAATGTTGTTGACAGCCTTGGCCTCTAGCTGATCATAGTGCGAAGGTCTATCTCAACTAGCACCCAGAACACTTTTGTCTCCATGACCCTCTCTGGGTCCTTTATTTACCATAGCGACGTGAGCTTCACAACCTTCAGTAAATCATCATCCCATGGAGGGAATTAGCTACCCTTTAGGAGCCTCCATGTGATGATAGCCATCAATAACAATAGCCAGGCATAATGGAATGTCTTGTCATTATCCTTTGGTTCATGAAAATTTAATAGGAACTCTTTGTAGAGGTATTGTGCCTAGTTGTACTACACCCCTTCATGCACTGTGCAGCCAATGATATAACTAGCGTCGAAACCTCATCCGCATGACACTTTCTCATAATTTTGCAAGCCAAAATATGAGCAGAAAATTGCACTACCTTGCCAGTCATGGAGCGGATAGAGTATCCACGCGACTTCTTCACTAAGCCATACTCAAGCTTCATTTTGTCCGTGATTTGTTTCTCTTAACTCTTGCCTCCAAACTCCTTGGCGAGATCCAACCCTTGGTAGGGAAACCTTGTGATACGGTGGATCAACATATATGTGATGGGGACGGGCTCTCCCAGCCAGAGACACCCATCGTACACCAATGTAAGCAATTGGCGTATGCACACCATGTTGATAATGGTTCAACTAAAGTGTGTTACCCACAACATATTTAGAAACCCAGATTTTTCAACCCCCATGATCCACTTCATAGTCTCTAGTCGCGTGACTCTCATCTCCTCATAGTATATCTTTTCCTAGTATTTGTTTGTCTCCAGGTGTGGGAATTTCTCGTGATCAACTAGATCCCAGTCCTCCATTTTGAGTGCGGGAATGCATCCTAATTGCGTGCCTTCAAATGGCACTTTCTTCAGTAATAATGGTGTAGAGACCATAAACATGCCATAATTAGGATCCTTGGATACCTTCGCTTTTCCATTTTGTGGAGGGATATACTACGGGAGCCTAGTGATATGCTGATCCTCCTCAGCATCCAACTCTTCAACCATGTCATGAAGCTCCTCTTCTTCAGGATCCAAGGGTTCACATGGCTATTTTTCCTTGTCTATCTTCCCTTTCTGTCGAACCTCCAAAGGATTCTTCCTTAGTGACTACCTCACTGGAACAACCTGTGGCTTATTCTATTTATCCTTAGTAGTGGATGGTTTAGGTCTAGGAGACCTTGGAGCCATAGGCACAGACAGTGTAGATTCCCTTGTCGACGTAATTTCAAGGGTTGCGGTGTCAGAGACAGTAACTTCAAAGACAATGACGTCAGAGAAAGTGGCTTCCACAGGATTATCTATAGTCATTTTCTCAAAGATGAGCTCATGGTTCCACTAAGGAAAATCTGCGCACATCGGCTGTGATAGAAGTTCCTCTCATTCTTCTTGGTTCATAGGTTTCAGACAACAGATCTTACAAATAATTTTCACAAGGCAAAGTGTTCTACTGTAGGCCAACATGTTAGATTTATAGGTAATTTTGAATTCAAATCCAACCATTCCTTCCAAAATCTTGTCATAAATGCATCTTTGGCGGTAGATTTCCTCATATTTGCACCATAAATGTCACCTACCTGCTCCTCCTAACAGGATTTTTGCAATCCAGCGACTATTTTTAGATTCATCTATGTGGCACCATTCTCCATGGTGCAACCTTCTTAGTGCAGCACCTCCTGGTGCACTTTTGGCTCCCCTCATGCAAACCCATTATTCCATTTTCTCAATCTTTGGGCAGTGTAGTTTATAGTCCCATACTCCCTCACAATTGCCTAGAGAACTAAGACTATCTTGCATCATGTAGTATTGCGTAGGGGCAAGTTTCCCTTGATATAACTATAGTCGACTCCCATTGAATCTTCCCAGGAATATTTCCCCATTCAGCTTCACGAGTTGAACTGCACCACCATCTATAATTTCCTTGAACATAGAGGGACCCAACTAGTGCATTTGAAACTTCCCAGGGAACTTTGTGAACTTACTATCATAAAGTAACACAAAATCATTCACCTTGAAGGTGCGCAACTTGATATGTCGATCATGCCATGCCTTTTCTCGCTCCTTTTGCACCTGTTGGTGAAATATTACTAAAAACCTATCTTCTTCTAACTCCAACAACTACACGATGCACTCCTCCATAGCCTCACAGTCCACCATATCATCCAATGCTACAATTCACAAACTCAACACAACATACTCCATGGGCGTCACAACCTCTATCCCGTAGACTAACCTGAACAGGGTTTGTCCTATTAATTTCTTGCACGTTGTCCTATATGCCCATAAGATAGCTAGTATGCGCACATCCTAGTTGTTTCTCAATGCATTCTCCAATATTTTGTTGAGTGCTTCAACCGTACCATTTGCCTGAAGATGATAGGGCATACTCTTTTGATGATAAAACTGAATTTCTTCAAGCATCGCGACAATAGTTTCATTCAAAAAGTGTGTACCTCTCTCACTCATCAATATCTTAGGATACCCAAACCTTATCAAGACATACTCAAATAGGAACTTCGTGGTTGTAGCGATGCTAC
The DNA here is from genome assembly GCA_000404065.3 of Pinus taeda. NCBI lineage: Eukaryota > Viridiplantae > Streptophyta > Pinopsida > Pinales > Pinaceae > Pinus > Pinus taeda. The sequence continues at coordinate 50,505 of APFE030538999.1, read as the reverse complement.
AATCCTTCACCCGTTGCGCTTCTGCCCACCTCATCAAGTATTTAATAATAGACCGCGTGCCAGTATTTTTCCCTAGGGGCTGTATCAGACCCACAAAGTCAATAGCCCATTTGTCAAACACCTATAATGAAATTTTATGATTCAAGGGTAATTCATCCCTTCCTGATGGATTTCCCATCCTCTTACATGCATCACATGCCTTGTAGTATGCCTTAGAATCCTTATGTAGCATTGGCCACCATAATCCTGCATGCAAAATCCTCTGCAAGGTTGCTCTGCCTGCATAGTGTCATCCTTCCACTCCTCCATGTGCTTCAGTGAGGATACTAGGTCGTTCAAACTCTAGAACGTATTGATGTAGTATTTCATGACTACCGATCTTATATAAGTGTCCCGCAATCACAGAAAAGTCAACTGCGTGGACCACCAACTCCTTTTGTTGAGTAGAATATCCTTCCGAGGTTGTTCTAGTAGTTATAAACTGAATTATATCAGTAAAGTGATCATCTGTGACTCGTTCAACAAAGAGTTGCGCATTTGGAAACCCTTCCTCCAAACTAGTCGGTTCTTCACCTGTCTCAATCCGGGATAAATGATATGGTCTTGGATTAACCCATCTAGGTTTTTACAATCACTTCAAAATCATATTATTGAAACAACAATAACCATCTACAAATCTTCGGCCCCAACACAGGCTTGTTGACTAGGTACTTGAGAGTGGAGTGGTCTGTATACATTTTGAAATGTGAACCTAGTAGGTAATGTTGAAATTTCTACAGCACGTAGACCATCGTCAATCCTTTGCGCTTTGTAGTTGAATAATTCTTCTCAACCTTTGATAGTTTCCAGCTCGCGAAGGCTATAGGGTGACCTATCTCGCCTTCACCTGGCTGGGTCAATATCACACCGAGCACAATACACGAGGAATCCACATGCACATGGAATTATTTCTTCCAATCAGGAAACACCAAAATAGGTGCAGTCACCATCCTTTCCTTTAACACATCTAGAATGCACTGACACTCTTCATCCTAGCAGAAGGTCGCGTCCTTCTTCAGTAATTTATCCATCGACACGATTATCTTTGCATAAGCTTGGATGAACTTTATATAGTAAACAGTGTGCCACAACATTGGGCGCATCTACTTTACATTCTTTGGAGCTTCTAAATTGACAATCACTACTATCTTCATAGGATCTACCATCAATCTTTGCTTGCAGACCACATGACCCAAAAATATTCCATAAGGCACACAAAAAATACACTTCTTCAAATTTAGAGCAATTTGGTATCTACAAAAAGTATCCAACATGAGGCACAAAATTGCAACATGGCATTTTACAAACCCAAACACAGTCCAGTCATCAAAATACACTTCTAATAATTTATGGATGAATTCTTTGAATGTTGCAATTACAACTCTTGAAAATATCGTAGGCACAGTCTTTAGTCTGAATGGCATCACTGTGTATTGGAAGCATCCCCACTCTGTTGCAAAGGTCGTCTTGCTGCAATCCTCCAACACATCTTAATCTGATGGTACCCTGAGAACCCATCAATGAATGAATAAGCTCCCTGCCCTCCAATATTATCCAAAACTTTATCTGTAAATGATGTTGGAAATGGGTCATGAACGCATGCATCATTGATATTTCTCCGGTCTATGCATATTCTAATTTCACCCTGCTGCTTCTTCTCTTGAAAAACCATAGGGCTCACCCAATCAGAGTCTTCTACTGGTTCAATAAGTCCAACGTCTAGCATTTTGTCTAGCTCTTTCCACACCTTCTCCTTATACTTCGGGTTCAGCCGGTAGGGTCTATGTTTTACAAGCTTCACATCGGGATTTAAAGTGGTCTTCACCACGTCCAAATCTCCTACTATTCCTTTCAAGTTCGAGAACTTGGTAGGAAAGAAATCCCGGTATTCGCGCAACAGCTCCACAACTTTATCAAGTGTATCTTCATCCCAATAATCTCCTATCTTTGCAAACTTAGGTTGCATGTTAGATCCAATGTTTACTTACTTGGTCTTTAAAGGTTCTAATATATCAGGGTTCTTTGCTTTAAGTCCTCCAACCTCACATTGTCCTTCAGTCTCTAGAATATTTATTTTTCGTGGACCATCTTCTTCTTCTTCTACAATCACATTGTATCATTCTAGCGCATGGCGCGACTGTGTACTCCAGTATGGTTGAACCCATTCTACCGGCTCTTTAGGTGTTCTAAAGATAGTGGCCTTAATTTCCTAGAGCACTTCATCAATGCACTCGAATCCATCCTCAAAGCTAAAAGTTAATAAGAAGCTCTCCCTGAAGATGTCCCATTCAGTCGTCCCATGGCATAGCTCTATTTCCAAATACCAATTAATGGGAATAATATCTAAGGTGTGACAGAAAATGTGCACCTATTCCTGGTGTGGCTCTTCACCCCATGCTTTAGTCCACTACGGCAATTGTTTGCGTGGATTATCCTTTGCACTATATTTCTCATTCATTCAGGTATTGATGTATCCAAACCTTAGCTTCATCATTTGCTTGTATTCCTTCCAGTCAGCGAAGCTATCCTTATGTGTACCCCACCAACAAGAAGGTGTATCATGTAGTGCTAATTCAAGTGCCTAGAAATGATTCTCTTTGTGCACTTCTCTTTCAAATTCATACAAAAATAAATTAACATCATTTAAGCCATCATAATGCGGGAGTTTCTTACCTTCATAAATACACATCGCAATGATTTTGTCATCATATTGCAATGTAGAGTAGAGACCTCATGAAACCTATTCTACCAGTGTCTGAGCTCTTCATTTGAGTCTGAGGTACAAGAGTTGTCTCTATCCCATGTGATCCACCCATATGCAGTGGGATTGATCCAATATTTGTCACATGAAATAATCTTGTAGATTTGATCCAAATCATCATCCTCCTCATAGTCATGGACCGGTTCAGTGTATCGTGCTCCTTCAACGGGATCTAGTCGCACAATGACCCTAAGTGCCTTCTTTTCAAATGTCATCCTTTGCTTCTTCGGGTTAATTATTGCATCCATATCGAAGGCCTAATCAATTCCTAGTAGCGTAGGGTAAGGGTTGTTGTCATCCACTATTTCTATTACTTCAAAATCCTCAAGAGCACTTGCTCCTTCAATATTGATGGTTACCCCATACAGGCACCCCCATGGGAATGATATTCTGTTGATTGGTCATGAGTAGCTGTATAGGAGACCATTGTAGCATATGTCTCCCATCCACTACTATGTCTTCTTAGGTAGTATGGTTACATCTGACCCAAGGTCCAAGATAACTTGATCCATTTCATATTCTCCAATCTATGCAGTCAACCTCATTTCATGCCTTGTTCGATTCTTATGCTCACCCAGTTTCCTCACAACATTTTGTTCCGAAGGAATCTTAATTTTTCCCTTGCAATTGTTGATCAGCTCCTGGAGCCCTTCTACTACCTTCTGATCTCTCAAGAACTTCATATAGGTTTTCAGAAAAGTAGCTAACAGTGAAGGATCCAAATCTTGGACTTCATTGTTCCTAGTTGATTTTTCTTAACTCCCAGACGTAGAAGCTTCAACAAAAGTCTTTTTGGCCTCTAGAAAAGTTTCTTTAGCCTATTTGAAGTCAAACTTGACTTCCTTTTCAGCGGCCTTGCCCACCCATCCATTGGTCTCTAATTGCTTTCCCTTATTTTCTCATGTGGCCATACCACTATGCGTTATGATATTGATGCTATGATCTTCTTCACGTGGCTCCGCTCTCATTATCTAGATGTTCTGCATATGTTGTTGCGTCTTTTTCTCTTGCATCTTGGAAATCAGTATTAGTAATCTTCTATCACATGATCAAACTGTTTGCAATATTGACAAGATGGATGCGTTGGGTTCTAACAGTCATGCACAAAATGTCCAGCTTCTCCACAGTTATAAAAAATAACTTTTCCATGGCCTTTTCCAACCCCTCCTCCTCTTCCTCTTCCATAACCTTGGAATCCTCTGCACGCTGCACCCATGCCCTAATCCTAAGGCCGATTTTCTACCTGCATTTGATCGGTAGTTGTCCTTTCCATCATCAATTTGTAACTTTAACAGTTTCACTCATCGTGTCTAACCAATTACAAAATGTACAAAACAATTGTTGTGGTGTTTGAACAAACTTTTTCAAGAGATGATAATTATCAATTTTGTTCTTCCCAACTATCTCGAAGATAACACACCATAATGGTACTCCCGCACTTGGTTCTACAATATTCTTAGGTTTTAGAGGCACACAACCTCCTCAAATCAGGTAATTATGATAAATAGGGAAATGGTCCTTATCATGTCCCTTGTCCTTTCATTTTATAAACCAAAATTTAGTGTGCACCTTCGGCTAAGCTTCCTTTCCTATTTTCAAGCTCTACAACTCCATTTGTAAACTTGTCAATTGCGACTGAATATGTTGTACTCCCACATTCATATCTTGTACTGGTGAGGCTTCCAACCTCATCATGATCTCCAGAGCCTTTGCTTGCATTCCTATCTTTTTCTACGATAATGGTAATCTTAGGTGAGGTAACAATGAAGAAATGTATCAGTCTCTGTGTTGATCATCCATGATGTTCATATTAGCTTGCCGAATAAGGCATTTTAGCTTCTGATTGAAATCCCACGAGGATTCATTTACCCTTTGTTTTATCTACTTAAACTTTATAATGGAATGCGCTTGAGACTTAGGCTTCTTAAACTCACTATTCGACTCTTGCTGAGTTTCTTCCAACGTCGTGATGGGGTTATCTTGATAGAATTTAATATACTAAGTCAGTGCCTTATCCTGTAGCGTCGTGACCAGCTACGCTTTCTTTAGATTATCATCAGTGATCTACTGCGATGTCCACACAACATTTGCAACAAACCAGAATTTCTTGGGGTCTTCGCTCCCCACCCCTTTGAAGATCGACATCTTCATTGCATTTTCCTTGTTGAATGGTTGAGGTGGAGGTGGAGGTGGAGGTGAAGGTGTAGGTGTATATGGTGGAGGTTGAGTGGATGGATGAGGTATCCTCGAGATACCATGACTTACCAACTACAGTGCACTTCACGTTTTATTTAGAGTAGTTCCTTCGTTGTCACTTGAAGAGGATCCTAATAGTGGACTATATTTAGAGCCCAATTCTCCATTCCTTCTAAAGGGTTTTCTGCTTCGCATAGTCCCAAACATCAAGGTAATGGAATAACCTTTTTTTCACACAAAGACATCTTAATTCAAGTTTTTATATATTTTAAATACTTACCTCATGGTCCCTTGAAGAGTTTGCGCTCTGCTTTGTTATAATTGATGGTCGTATCAATTGCAAGCTCAGTGATGAATCCTCCTATGATACGATTAATCCAATGATCAACAACCCATGCGATGTTGTTTTCTGAAGCTTCCAGACGCCTCACCAGCTCTAGAGTCCACACAATAGGGCCGGCAAGTCTCCACATACCCTGATTGTCCGCTAATCTAGACATCCACTCATGTAGTTCGCAAGGGAAGAAATAGAAAAAGGCTTTGGTTTCGTCTGTGTACAAGTATCTATTCAACCACTACTCCTTGGATAACCATGGATTTCTATTCTCCTAAGTTGCAGACGCGTGTATCTTTCGATCGAGACACTTCTCAATTTCTTTCTTAGTAGGGAACCATTTATTCGACATCACACATTCCTTAGATAGATCCTGATCCTGACAATGGAACCATTTCTTGGCTTGATGGGGCCTCACCCAGGTTCAAGTTTAACTACACCAACCAACAAAACCTTAACTGTTGGCCCTTTTGGCAACAACCTACACAGCGCAGGCTGCAGTCTCACTCGAAGCAGTATTGGGGGATGCTAGAACTAGGTTTCTGCTTCCAAAGGCCTGTGCAATGGTTTCCTGATACCCTTGCAACTTAGATTTGCATTTGCACAGATCTAATCCCTTCGATACACAACTACTGCAACTCTCTCTAAATGACCTTCAGATCTTCGCAAAGGTACTTAATCGTACTTATCATGCATAAATGTTACAGATCTACCATTTCCATGCAGTAAATAAGCATTAATTCATATTAAATGTATTACAAAACAAAGATATATAAAATTAGCAGAAGTAAATAACAGAACATAAATGCATCATTTTCAGCCCAAAACAATATTTATTAAGTATAAGCATTTAGATATAGACTTCTTATCCTTGCATACTCAGCTACAGGGGCCCAAGCACTTAGCCTGCAGACTTACCAAGGTCTCCACGCACTCAACTGCAGGAGCCTTCCCCTTTCGCCTAAGTACATGAAACAAGCCTTTCCTGCCTTAGAACCTTTTCCTTACAATGATTCTTCGCTAATTATTGACTCTTAGACTCACTATGACTCAACTTTATATAGTCTTTGCTTTACAATACCATGGTCTGCGCATAATGGGGGGGTCTGAAAACAACTCTATCACCTACCCAACTAAGGAGACCCTTCGACTTCTATTAGCTTCACGCTCACTTTTCCACATTTTGTGGAGAATTTACATTCACTACAAAACTAATACAAAATTGACTCAAAACTTAACAAAATTGACCCTAGGGACCCCATCATACTAGGGGAATCTTTGAGATTCATGACGGTCCATATTTTGATGGTGTCATAAAGGGGTCACGTTTACAGTCATTCGACACGATTTCTCTCCACAAATTCAATGATGAAGTCCATTTCGTTAGTAGAGCTGCGTAATTTCAGGCCATCCCAGAAGTGGAGGTATATGATGCAGTGATGCCGTGCCTTTCTTTTGATTTATTGAGAGGATGATTTTTTTATTGAGAGGAGGATTTCCACTAAATCCATCTTCATTATTATTCCTCGAAGAGTCTAATATGCTAGGTTCCAAATCTGATCAAATTAGTGGATTTAGCAACTGTCATCCTATTGACAAGGTATTCACTAATACATCTAATGATATCCACTCATATTTACTTGTTGACCTCACTAAGCCACTGAAATTTGATCAACCACATTTTGAATGTTTAGGGACTTGTCAGGAAGTTGAGGCACTTCAACTTCCACTTATGGTTATGTAAGGTTCTCACAATCCTGATGAGGCCCCTAAACTAGGTCAGATTAGGATTTCCTCACAATATTATTCTCTTATCACCATCTCATGAAATGACATCTCATTTCTAAAAGATTTTGATATGAGTGATGTTTCTTCAAGTGAATCTTTTAATATTCTACTATCCGCTATGCACCATTCCTTGTACTTTTATTTTTTTGTTGAAGAAAGCACAAAAACCATTGTTTCAAGTCCTTCATATTCTCTCCTAGCTCATGCAGATTATGATCAGGTACAAGTTGGTGCTACCTTACATTTGGAGGAGGAAAATAATAAGAGTCTTGCTAATCTTTCTTCCATTTAGCAATCCACTATATGTGAGGGAAGAAGTCACATAAATTATCCCTTCCATGAAACTCATTTGGATGATTTTTACAAACTAGAACAATCTTATATTTACAACATCCAGTCAGTTAACATTCAAACATCTGTTCAAACCAATGATATATTCATTAATGAGTTTGATGTCAGATCTGATGGAAGTTGTTTGCATTCATCAATTGATATTACTAAGCCACCAATATTCAATGATCTGACCATTTGATGAGTAAATTTATTTTAGGATGATGAGGCACTTAAGCTCTTCCTGATGGTTATGTCGATTTGTCATGTTCTTAACAAAATCCATGAACATGATTAGATTAGGGTTTCTGTGCTAGATTCTTCCCATATCACAGTTACCCTAGATAGATTCCCATATTTGAAATAATTTCTAGATTTTTGAGTTGGTCATTATGATAGAATTATTGACTCGTTAGAAGAGTCTTAACTAGTGAATTCCTCTGCGAGCAGGTGTCATCTCGTCCCTCTTTTGTTGGATTTAGGGTTAAGAACAATTAAATTCATATTATGGATAAATGCTCAGTATTTTGATTTTTTTCATTATATTTATTAGGATAGAATTACGACATTGTTGGAATAATATTTTCTAGCACACTTTCATACTAGTAGGTGTGACCTTCTTGCTCTTGTGCATGTTTTACAGGTAAACCTTTTTCTTGCACAATATTTCATACTAGTTTGAATCATTGACCTCTTTGTTTTTGCAGGCTAGGAATAATTATGTTGGCTACATTAGAAGTTTGATTTCACATGACTCAATCTCTCCCTAGTTCAATTAGGGTTTTAGGTTTATACTAGTTAGGGAATACTTGTTAGGGTTTTCTGAGTAGAGTTTTCTTGTTAGGGTTTTAGGTTTAGACTAGTTAGGGTTTATACATTTTTTTTGTATTTTCTTTACTATAGATAGTTTTGTTCATTTCATTACATTATGCACTTAATTGACATTCATATTCGTGCATTACTCTTCACTACATTGCATTTACAAATTGTATGCATGAGCATTGCAAGTACATTTCATTTATAGGTTGCTAATTTTGCATGCAATAAATTTTTTTCTTATATTGCATGTAGCTTCATTCACTGCATTGCATCATGCATTCATTTGTCACTTAGCATTGGATTTTCTTATTGATTACCTATAATTGCATTTGTTTTCTATGTTGCATGGCATTGCATGAGATTTCATGCTTTCATCTAAGCCTTATTCTATGCATGCTCCTTTCAAACCTCTGATGCCATGAAGAGTTTCCCTTATGCCTCTTTGCACAAGCAGAAACCCTAGAAGAGATTCTATGGTCACTTTTCCCTGATGTTGAAACCCTAATTCCATGGTTGCATGTGACTGTAATGGTTGCTCCAATTGAAAGAATCTCATAGGTCCAATTGTTAAAACTACATCCTGAACATACTTCCTATGAGTTTGAGCCATTAACGAGAAAAATATGAACAGGTTCTCGTGGGGAGCCCTAATTAGTTCATATGACATATATCTACAACCTGAACCCTATTCCCAACAAGGTCTTCACTATTCACTAGTCAGTTGGAGATGTGATCTAGAAATTTGGCATGAGAGAAAACCTAAGTCAAAAAATCCTTTAGTTTATAAAAATAAGGAAAAACCTCTCTTTCCCATAAAATAAGTTGAGATTCCTCATCCGCCTTGCACCATGTTATGTGCAACTCCAATGCGTGTATGGATAATAAGTACCAGTGCACTTGAATAATTTAGACATGTCGTCAAAGAAATATTCGTTAAAACATCTGCCCACCCACCTCCACCAATGACCTCTGCTACAAACAATTTTCTGGGCTATTTTTATAGGGTCTTTCATAAAAACCTCCACTAGAAGGTCTTTTCATTGTAGTGGAAATTCTAATGTAAAATGAAAAATAACAAAATGGGGTTCCCATAAAAGTAATCATCATGGCCTGATGAGTTGATTGTGGTCAAAATGCATTATAGAAAACCATCTATAAATTTTCCATAAACCCGGACAAAGTTTCTCTATGCTTATGAACACTTCAATAAGCTTCTCATTGTTTTGGAAAATTTACCATAAACATGGGTATATTTTCTCTCTAATATTGAACACCTTGATTCAACTTCTCGTTGTTATGGATATTGTTGGTTGTTATATTTAGATTGTTCTTTTGGCACATACTTTTACAACATGTCAAACCAATTTTCTTGTAAGTAATACTAAGAATAGGATGATAATATGGGATAGTTTCCTGGATCAGTTTCTATCTAGCTATTGCTTCAGGCCATATAGAAAACTAAGTGCATTCTAGGGGGATTTGAATGCTTGTTACTTTGTGCCAATATATGTTAAGTTTAGGTATGTTCTATGCTAGAGCAATTTATTTAAATTTTCACAATTAGCAATCACATCAGCATTAAGATAAACTGCAGATAGAACATAAATATAAAACACAGAAGACAAACCAAGACAAGAGGACACAAGATATGGCGCGAGCCAGGGACAAACCCCATAATGTGTGGGGAAACCCTTTTATCGAATCTTCTTTTATCTTCAAAGTTCAACAGAGAGAGAGAGAGAGAGAGAGTACATTTACAACAAAAGTCATCACTTTGAATTATCTAGATCTAGCATAGATCATTTCATATAATGATGAGATCAGTTGAAGACATTCTTCTTCAATTGATTCTCAAGGTGACTCCTTCACCTATCATCGTGCTGCATCTCGTCCATTTACTGCACCTTACTGTGTAGCACCATCATGCTGCTCATGATCACACTTATCATGATGCTACCCGTTGCATCATTCATCACAGTTGCACCATTGTTGTACCTTTACTGAGATCATGCTAGCGGTACCTTTTGAAGTTGTTATAGCAACATCTTTCCAATGATGAGATCTATTTATGTCTTCACTACGCTCTTTGTTAGATAACTTCATTTAGAGCTTCATTACTATAATCACAGTTTCATCATGTTACATAAACACTATATATAAACTGTAAACTGTAGTGATAATTGAGAGATCACTGTTGTGACAACGATTGAGAAGCTCATCCTTAAATTGATGCTGAGACATTACTGCTGAGCTAGCAGGAGCACATATATATACTGATATCCTTTTTCATCCATCATAGCCTGCCTAATTTCTAGCGTGTATGGTTTCTCTACCCTGCGTATAAAAGATTGAGAGCATTACGTTGACTTTGTAGACTGTGGCTACATTTGACTGCATGTATATATATTTAGACTGAGTGAAACCGTGTGTATATTAACTGAGAATATGTAGCTATTGCTGTGATGAAGGACTCTTCATTAACTGCATTGAATTCAGATGTCCTCATGTTGAAGCGTGTAATGATTCTGGATGGCATCACGTAGATTGGCTTGTCTTCATGCTATGCGTATAAGTTCCTACCCTTACTGCAGCTAGGTGGAGGATGGATCTTTATGACTTGCGTATTAATCTTGTGCCCTGTGAAACCCTAGACGCGTGTATTCATTTCTATGAGTTGCTGCCCAGCATATTGACTAGCGTAACATATGAATGTGTGGTTTATTCCCATATACATATTATACCTTGATGTATTGCATTCTCCTCATGATTAGCATATAATGGCTGCGGTTCTTCCATGTGACAATGAAGCAGATTTTACACGAGACAGTCTTGTGTGTAAGGAACAACGTATTCCCAAATCTACGTGTCAATGTACAACATCAGTGTATTCCATAATATGCATATTAATGGTCTCCATTAACAACGTACAAGGTCTCTGCATGCATCCTCATAAGCCTGTGTCTGCGGCTAGGGCATTATAGCAGTTAGGGCATCATAGTGGCAACTTCATGTCCAGGGTATGTTTTTCTTGGTGTCTCACTCCTCCAAAAACCCAAGACGTGGAGAGGAGGAGATCACTCAAGAATTTTATATTCAAAATACATCAAATCCTCATCTATTTATACCAAAAATGTATAGGTTGAATAGACATGACGTTTGGGCTTCTAGAGCCTACACAAGCGCTGGTCGGCTTGACAATAATTACATAATCAAAATAAATTCATATCTCCATAAATACTTATCGGAATCGGATGATCTTAGGATCAATCCTACACCTCTCAATGAGAGGTATCCAATAAAAATATCAGTTGCCATAAATAAGCTAACCCACATGGAGTTTGGCCCTAGTTGCCAATTTTAAAAAGATATCTGTAAATGGTCATGATAATTGCTAGAGTGTATGCATCTATTTTATATTTTCCTCATGTTTAGTGTGGGCTCCTAATCTAAAGATCATAATGGATGCATACTGCCATATGTACACATCCTTAATTATAGTTGGTTACAACGAGATGGGTAGTTGTTGGTATTGATATTTCTAATTCTTGGTTGTAATTTCTGTATGAAAAATATACTGTGACATCAATGTAAGATAATCCCTTATAATGAGTGGATTATTTGGCGCCCGCGCACACACACACACATATATATGTATTGATTGTGTAGATGCCAAATAATCCACTCATTATAAGGGATTATCTTACATTGATGTCACAATATATTTTTCAATTTATATATATATTATATTATATATATTATAATGTGCATATAAATGTTTGAGCTAGAACTCTTGTATGTAGACAAGAATGACAATTACATATACTAAGTTGTTAGCAAAACACCTTTTATTGTTTATCATTGAATCCTTGCATTTACAAAAAAAAAAAAAAAAAAATCATTTCATTCTTAATAGAGGTTGGGATTAGTTAAAGAATATTTTCTCATCAACAAAGTTCTATTATTTGCAAAAAATAAACAAAGTCATCAACCCCTATAAATGAAGAATGCCGTAAATTATTTGTACTTAATATATTTAGGGATTTTCTTCATGGTGTTAAGTGAGTAACCTAGGTATGCTCTAATACCCTTTTAATTTGTTTGACATGAGTTTGTTTTTTCTTATAGATAAATTCCATAAAATAGTGCTTTTGAACCATACTATTACTTTTTGCTAGTTTCTAGTTATCTTTGTGCACATTATGTTTCTAGTTTATGTGGGAATGGGGAAAATAATCAAACTTGAATCCTCATTTTCCATAGTTAAACCTATTCAAATATTCTTTTAGATTCATTAAGATATAATATTATTTCAAATGAGATAATATCCTTTTTAGATTGTTTTTATATATTCATGGGATGATCATTGCCTCTTGTGGACTTGTCATAGTTCTCTGGATAATGTTGTTTCTACTTAGAAATATCAATACACATCTTAGGAATGTCATTCAACTCACCTCCAACCTAATGAGCCTTCCTGGTGAAGTAGTTAGACTTCAAACTTTTCTCTTGGATGAGTTGTACATCGTATTAGAAATCCTTCTACACATTGTCTAGTTCATCTTTGATTTCTATTGTTTTCTCAATGAAGTCCTAAGCTAAGTTAACCATATGCTAGAGGTCTCCCTTATCCTTCAATTTTGAGATCTCTTGTTTAAGTAGGTTCATCTCCAACTAGAGATCATAGGCTTTCCTTTTCATGCCTATCACAGTTTCTTTAGTTTCTTGGGCCATGGTTCTATTGGTTAAAGCAATAAATATTTGATCAACAATGGTGTCATACATCAGGGTTACTTCAACCATTCTCTTAATTCCTACAAACTGCATAACAATCTACAATTTCTATTAATATAGATTTAGGAACATGGATATATGGTTTGACTAGTTTTCCCTGTGTACATTCTTTCAATTCTACCTATTTGAGATGGTAATAGAATGTAACAGTTTACAAGGCAAGAGAGAACTATTGAGGTTACCTCTACGATAAACTAGTGGCATTAGGGAAGTAGTCCACATGGGCACCAGATGGGGACCACATCAGTATCACATGTCTTGCCAAAGTGAAATCACTGAGCTAAACAAATAAAAACTCCATGAAACTCTCACTGTTAGTTCGATGATGATTGTTTGTTTTTAGTTTTAAAAAAATACCATCCTCACAATTGTACTTTGGAATTGTGTCAACATAGTAACCACTTGCCTTTATTAGATTGGATAAGGGGATTGTTAGACTATTAATGAGGAAAGAATCATTTTTATTTTTAATGGGCATAGATTAAAACTTTGTCAAAAGCCCTTAATAAGAGAAGAATTTGTTCATAATTTACAAAAAAATATTGACTTGAAATTGGTGGAAAAAGGATACAATCCTCCTTCAACAACCAATTTCACTAATTCCTTTTCTGTTGGAAAACAAAAGAAAAAAAATACAAATATAAAAATAAAAAAACTAAATAATACAAAAATAAAGTGTATAGTTATGAAAACCAACATTGTTGTCATAACTATACAAGAAATCCTAGTTGAAAACCAAGATTCTTAGCAACTTGGATTTCTCTTCTTTGCTTTGTAAATGTGAAGGTTTTTAGTCCAAACTGATTAGTTTGATGAATTTGTTTCTCTTTTATATAAAATATCATTTTTAATAACACCAACAAGCTTCCATGAAGAATACTTGGAACATATTTTTCAAACTAATTAAATTTCGCAGTGAGCAAAACATTTAGTAGGTGATTAGTTCTATCAGTAATAAATAACACCTTGCCTTTAGTCCAATAAGAAATCAAAGAAACACATTTGAGGTAACCTAATAGGTAACATATTGTATATTATTCAATTTTATTAAAGTCAAAACTATAGATCTAGGATATATGAACTTACATATTATTTAAATAAAGCTCATGGAAAGTGCCTACTCTAAATAAGCCTCATATTAAATTAATGATCGAACTATAAATTCATATCCCTTATCCCAACACTCCTCGAATCTTAATGTTTCCATCCCACTTAAAATCATAAATTCAAATACATCTATTGAAATATTTTATAAAATATTTGAGATTTTATCAAATGGTTATGTAATTATTACATGGATAGTCCTACTTTTATCTTTCATCACCATACAATCCAATAATTAGCGACCCTTCTGGACCATTTTTCCAGAATCCATTGTGAATAACAACTATCTTAAGGTACATTATTAGGTCTAAAAATTCCAACATTCGCAATGGGTATTGTCATCTTCCATGAGCCTAAAGGAAAAAAACATTTGGCAATTTGGCAGCCTATCCTAGATGCAGAAAGAAATTAGGAAAGTTAGGATAGTTAAATTTATTTGAAAAATTGCGAGTGTCATGCGGAAAGAGTTATTTTTGTTGACAAAACTAACCTCCCTAGGAGTCTAAGACTCTCTAGTGACAAACAAGACAATTAAGAGCAATCCTTCTCTAAACATGCATTATCATATGAAAAACCAAGTGTTTTTCGATCCTACCTGAAGTCCAACGCTGTTGTAGTAGTCTAGCCTCGTCGATCCAGATGAGCTCCTCTCCTTCACTTTAAGACCTGCATACACTAACAAAGCAAACGATTACATAACCCCTGAATATTCATCATAAAACAAAGCATATTCATCACATAGACCAAGGAGTACATGAAATAATTCATTAACAACAAATCATTGAGAAGAATGGACTTATTTGTATTAAGGAACAAAAAAGGAACCATTACAACCTGATCCTTGGTGTTGTGCAAGCTCCTCCCAGGGTCCAACAAGAGATTTCCTCTACTTTGACAAGCTCACCCACTATATGGCAATAAGAAAGGATGGTAATCTCTCCTCACAAGTTAACAATGGAAGTCCTAATTCCAGCAGCATTTACCCTTTGGAATGTTCAGCTTTCAACCTTCCCTCCTCTAGCCCAATGCCTGTATTTATAGTGTTCTAGAGGAAGTTATTCAGTTCCAACATCAATGGGATACTCCCTCTTTTGGATGGGGTAGCTCCTCTCTTGATGGGATAAGTCCCTCTATCATAGGGATGCATGAACCATCTGGAGGCGCTCAATACACGTCAAACGCTCTTCTAGAAAGCTCTAGAAGTGACCACAAGTAAATTTTTTAAGATGAAACTCGCGCCTTTTGACCTTTACAGGAGTATGCACCCATCCCTTGACTTACAGAGCGTACTAATATGCAGGTACAACGAGCTTGGGATGCGTACACGTAGGCAAGGTAGAGAGAACTTGCGTACCCAGAGATAAACATGATTTTTAATGAATTTCTCTCTTTTTTGAAGTTGGACATGGAGAGCAGAGGTATAAGGCTTGACAAGGAGGATAATATGACTATTGATGGAGCCATATTAACTGCAGATAGTCATGGTGACAAATTTCAGTGTAACAGATTGCCCCCTAAAGTACGAAGCCTGTAATAGATAAGGGTGTTAAATCATATAGAAAGGGTGAAGTACTTTATAATTTCAAGGATCATCTCGTGGAGAGCCCGGTCAGAACCTGCAATTTTCAACACAAAATACATGTATAAGATCATATCATCGCTGAGGTAGGAATTCACATACTCAGATCAAAACTTTAACTAACAGACTAACTACTCTGATACAGGAATGATTTCATAATACATAATAATCATAGACTCGTGTAGACACAGTATGGACGCAACCATCTGTTTATAATTGGTCTACAACATAATGAATACAAAACTCCTCGCAGCCTGGATGGGGGAAACTAGATCCAGGGTCTTCATCTCTACTTCCCGAATCGGGGTACGATTCTAGCCATGTGAATAAATGAGTCGATGTCGAACATGGTAGAAACCACTTGATTACCAGTCAATGATGCAAACTGTTAACAAGCGTGAGAGAGACCACCAGTAATGTCAATGGTTCTCAAAGTACCCAACACAATCCATGAGATGTGAATGAATGAATCGATGTCGAACATTTCATGAAATCCTTCGATCGCAAGTCAATGATGAAAACTGACGTCGAAGGCGAGAAACCTACCATTGATGCATGCAGACTCCAAGGTACTGACGATTTCTAAGTCAACTCTCTAGTAATGTGCTGATGTCGATAGAAAGCGACCCGTCGCAGGCAAGCCCACAACACGAAACCATAGTTCAAGTTGAAGAAATGTTGTTGTAAGGACTGACTCAAGGATGATGACACAATGAATGATAGGTATTTTGCGGTTGAATGTTTTGTTTCAGACCTCTTGAACACATAATGACACAACAAATGGTTTGGCGACGAATGACTCAAAGTCGACTCCCATAACCCGGCTAAAGATGTCAAATGATCTTGGTCAACTGTGAGACAAGGGATTTCCCAACCCAGGTGAATGAATAAGTGTCGTGTTCAAGAGTGTAGTAAGGTTTTATTTCTGAGACAAAAGGATATCAAATAGGCTCATTCTTCTCATTTTTCCCCCACCATTCCTGGCAAGTACCTCTTTATTTTTTACAAGCTTGAGGAGGATAACATATGCTTGTTTGTAAGCTCATCCTTCGGATGAGTCCAACTTAGTTTTTGATTTGAACCCTAAGAAGGAGTGGTCCGTTCCTATTTGTAATAGAACAGGTTCTTTACTGTGAAATTTTAACGAGTCCAGTATAGGAGAAACTCGACGTTTTTCAATTTTAGAGAGTCTGAAAAACTTAAGAAGACTCGAGATTGGACTTTTTCGTAAATTTGTGTCTCCTAAGCCTGAAAAAGTATAAAATAATACCTAGGAGAACCGCTTGATATTGCGACCAAGGATATTTTCATAGTTAGTGTCTTTGACCTGAAAAGTAAAAAGCGATCAAGGACACGTCGTTTTATTTCCAATATCGAATTTGAAACGACAAAAATCCGGCAATCTTTTCCTGTTTTTACGGTCAGAAAAGGGCTATAAGGCGACCGTCTTTTAATTCTGTTTTAACGAGTG